>LUCH01004851.1:31211-47441 GCA_013368495.1 Paragonimus heterotremus
GCGGTTTATTCTAATTTTCTTCCATTCGGGTTTTCCATATTCCTCTTGTATCTCGACGCAGTATTAGTAAGAAACTTGCTTTTACGACCCTCTTCTTCCTTTGATCTTAATCATTTGCTGAGCGAGCTCAGAATTTATGGACACTCGTTGCATTGCAGATGCGATTATTCTAGGTCCGATCTATGGACAGACGTTGCGAGTAGACTAATCGTAGTTTGAAGAACTGGTGGTTTTCTGGTACTCGTACCAGGTGCCTTAGGCTAGAAATATCATGTTTCCAACCACTTGTTAGTCACTTTCGGAATCGAGGTACAATGCAAAGTGCCGGTTGTCATTTTACATCAGAAAATCTGGTTCACATTCTTGATAGGCGTCTAACAGCTGACTGCTGGGAATGGGAAGCTGAGGTCTTTGAAGAGATGATGGCTCTGACTGTAATAGGCGGAATGCTGAGTACCGTTTTACGTAGAACACCCCACGGAATTATCGTTTAGTTCTTCACCTACGATACATTTTGCTTCAGGAAAGCAAGAGTGAGATGGCCGGAACTGCTGAGAAAAATATAACTGAGTCTACTTTTTAACAAGATGGGTCCATTTCTCCAGAAAATTAATCCTTTTTGCTGACTGATGTTTGAGTTTAAAAATTGGGTGTACTTGGGACAGTCGCTATCAGTTGGAAAGCAACGGGAGACATGTGTGAGGGACCATACAATGTTTAATGGTTTGGAAAATTATTTCATTTTGTGTGGCGGTCCAAGATATGTTGGTTGACGTGCGATGGAATGATTCGATCGGTGTCTACCCGGTGTTCACTTTCATCCAAATGAGCGGGAATGGGGCTGTTGCACACCCGTTGTTTGCGGTACCTTGTCCAACGACGGCGATTATCCAGGTTAATGTCGTAAGTTGTCTCGATTTTCGGTCTTTATAATGTGCTCTACAAGACCGGCGGAAAGTGCGAACAAACACAGTAAACATTTGGACCCAACGACTTCGTTTTTGAGCCGGCGAAGGAGAGATGCGTGAACTGGATACTGGGTTTTACCGGTTTCCCGGCCGAATCTCTTTGTTAACAATTCCACGGCACTTTCACGTTTCGGTGGCATTCGGAGAGGCAGAAGCTTTCTCACATCCTACACACTAGGTTTGTCTGCCCATATTTCTAACAACTAATTCTTCCTGATGGCCGTCATCAAAGACAGCATTCATTCTAAAATATATCTCACGAGCAATTGTTGCGGGCCGTATCAGTCAAGGGACACGCGAGGGCTCGCTTCCATTTTAAATACAAAACTGAATAATTGCCGGCTTACCAACCTGTCGAGGTATACACTGTGTCCACTGTAACGGATGGATTATCACCATCCACAGACGGTCGTCGTGAATCACCAGATACCGTAGTGTTTGGGTTCACATATTATTAAGTTTTGTTACCGAAGTTATTAGCTAGTCAACTTCTGCATTGAGAACGTTGAAGACTTCCAACGCTCGTTATATGCAAAATTACGGTGGCCTGCGAAACCGTGTTTACTAGCGTGCCTCTTTTTTTGGAAACAGCGATATAGTTAGTTCGATGATTATTCGAAAAATGTCTTACACTATATTGCTCACACGTAGGGATTACTTTCAGAATTTAATAAAACTTACAGCTATTAAAGTCATTGTGAACGCCATAGAGGTCGAACTGATTGTTTGTCCAACTTTGTGCAAGCCGATTCCCCATCAATTAAGCGTTGATGATAGTGATCAGTTCAAATTCCCAAATCTTATTATGCTGGGACAGAGAAATGGTAATCTCTGAATGATTGTTTGCACCTGGATCCCGAATGCTAGTGGCAGACTGTGATTTCTTCGATTATCGTGGATGAAATTTTTTATCACATATTCCGTTTTCACATCCCGATAACTGGTGCAGGAATTGGGAACACCAAAATTTGTGTTACGGAGGCGTGTGTGTTCGTTCTAACTGGGCGGTAAGTGGAAACGACCTAAACGTGTTATTTTCGAAACTCAGTACTGTAACGCATTGTGCTACCGTGTTGCTGACGCCAATTTTGTTTTCGATCGTGTAAGTCATGTGCACGTTCCACTGGGCCTTTGGCTCACGACTGTTTCTGTTGTCTCCTTTCATAGGGCTAACGTTGGAAAGGTGTCTCCACGTTGCTCAAAGCTGTTTTACGAGTGTAACGGGTACACGAAGTCAGAACATCTGGCTTGCCTGTTACAGTATGGCTGAAGTTGCTTTGCAGGAAAAATGCTGAAATACATAAATAATCTGTATATTAATATACAGTAGAATACGTAAATTATCTATCATATTATTAGCTAATGGCACTGTTCCATTTTCAGGACATGGGTTATACTAGAGCATTCAAGGCTGTTTTTGAAAATCCTGAATTTCATACATCCTAACAGCTCCAAGAGTGCCTACAAAAGTACATATAGAAAGTCGGTGTTATTCACGTTCGTGAAGCGAGCCGTGGGCAGAAATCCGTTCTGAAGTACGATCAAGTAAGGTGACATGAAACCCTGAGAACTGTCTAGAATTTCTCTCGCTGTACGAAGTACAAAAGACGTGAGAGTGAATGCAGAGATATGCGACTTGTTTGATGAGCTGACGTTTGTCTTGATTAACAACTCAGTTCTCGCGACCCCTGTAGTAAATCACAACTTTACGTGGTCCGGAGAACCGAGTCTGTGGTTGTGAGCTCTTTCGAGTTGAAGCACAACCATCCACTTAATCGTCTGATATACTAGTCTTATCCTACCAATCGAAGACTCATCGTGAGGGTCTATACGGGTGTAGTGAACCAACTGCTGATATTAAGCAGTATGTCGCCAATGTTTATGGGGAGTATATTACAACGGCTGACGTTGAAAATATTCGACGTAAACTGAAGCCCGCATTGTCCATTGAGTTTTCGGGGGTAATATTTTAACTTAGCTTCAGAGAACCTCATAAAAGCGCCCGCTGGTATTACCGAGGAAGGATTTCTGTATACAGTGAAGGATGAAGGCAGTAGATAAACGCATATTTGCTTTGCAAAGCGGAAGCGATTTAAGCTGTTTAGACGTTTTTCACCTGTGGTGAACGTGGATGCCACACACGGGACCAACAGACGCATGTATGTTGTAGGACATTCTGATACTTCGGAAGCTTGAAGCTGTATCAGATCCTGGTTACCGATGGCGTAGGACACGGCTGACCAGTGATGTACGGGTACGTGCGTAGTGAGAAGTATGCATAATTACGTACGCCGTTCGAAAACTTTCCAGGTATGCTGGGTGAGCACCTACCGGTAAGGGCGTTCGTGATGGACAAAATGGCCACTCAGATGAGGGCAGCACGTGTTGTGTTTGACAGTGACATACTGTTGTGGTGCTTTCATTTACACGACGCCGTTCAAAGGCAAGTGAGTGAATAACGTTTGTTTGTCACGACCGTCAACAAATAAATTCCGTCGGCAACTCTCTCACGGAGTGGCTACAGCGGCCAGTGAAGAAGAGCAAGTTGCGGGGTTACACATATATTCGGCCGGACAGATATAAAGTTCCTGAATTATTTGTTGTGTAGGTGGCTTTACATCAAGCCTAAATGATGTTGATGAGCTGATCTTCCATTCCGACTGCATCCAAACCGCCAACCGATGTGGCTGTCTATTCTATGGTAAGCAACTTCAACTGTCGTCATCTGGTATGTGCGTGTTTCAACGTATATCCGTCAGTTTCGTCTACTTCGGCTGACACTCTCACACGCCCAATGAATATGACGAAGTGGTCCTGCGCAGCGTCCATCATGGATGTTGACTTGGACGTGTCCGTCGGAGCAGTTGTAATTGTTTCGAGAGGAAGTAGAGTACGGCTTAACTCGCAGAGTAAGACAAATGGGTGGAGCAGTTATAAGTGGAGTACAGTTTGGAGCAGTCACAGGCATATGTATATATATCGTACGTGAGACTAACGGCCTTCATGATGTCCCCGGCATACACTCTATAAGCATTAAACTTAAGCTCACGGCGACTTTAAGATTGATTGTGCTGCAAATATTTCATACTGTCGATAGCATTGAACGGCCATTCATGCCAAACATAACTAAGAACACCATTGACGTC
Source organism: Paragonimus heterotremus (assembly GCA_013368495.1). Lineage (NCBI taxonomy): Eukaryota > Metazoa > Platyhelminthes > Trematoda > Plagiorchiida > Troglotrematidae > Paragonimus > Paragonimus heterotremus. The sequence goes on from LUCH01004851.1 coordinate 35,326, forward strand.
CTGTTTGTACAACGCAGTTTCAAAATTTTATTTTAATTAATTATCACGTGTGCGCACTTTTTCCTTGCGCCATTGGAATGTTAAAACAAAAACCTTTCTCGTAACCGATTTGCAGAAGTTTCAGAGCTGCAACACACCACAATATTGTAGTAACCACGGCAACTTAAAATCCACCAACATCTCAGAGATTTCGTAGATACTTTCGATTTACCGGGTGGATGCTGTCATCTGGACTACCTACATAAGTTAGTGCCCACAATGCTTGATTGGTGGTTGAACTAATTTCCGTAAAGAGAAAAGTAGATGGGTGGGTATGTCTGTGTGCCAAATGGGACAACGAATATTAATCGGAGATGCGCTCACTTGAAACACAGAGCTAATTTTTGCGCAATAGCAATAACGCAACAAGCTGGCCAATGAAATCGTGATGCAGTCAGAATCTGTGAAATGTAATTTTCCGTGCAGTGAAACAACGATGACATACAATGTTTCGTTATGAATTACAATCACTACAGTTCCTTACGAAATGACTTCCAGCTGACAGTGGGACTTTTGGCCGCAGGTTCAGGCGTGTTGTCACCTTTTAGGGAGGTCGGAAAAAGTGTAATATTCCATGAAATAGGTTTTCATTTGGCAACAGTATTTCTAGTCTAAAGTTGTGATAAAATTCAAAATTCTGAAATTGAGGATCTTACATTCACTCTAGCTGACCTAGATACTGATGCCGCTAAGCGAGTGCTGGTGTACTGATATTATCCACGAGATTATTCACTAAACACATGTGACAGCTTTGAACCGGATTATATCAAATGTTATGTTTATTTATTGCGGTAATCAGTTTTCCGTTAATTTTACGTGCGTGGAACGGTAGTCGGCGTTGCGCCAAATCAGCAGGGGGAGATAAGCTAAAAAAGCCTGGGAACCGCCGCTCCAAGTGCCGAACCATTTCAGACCATTCCATGTCACGGTGGCCAAATGCATCGTGTCTGACACCGTGGAAGCCTGCCGGTATCCAGTGGAATTGCGGTGGACTAAATATTCAGAAGGTTATGAAATTTCCTTCTTTTATAGGAAATTATTTCGTCTTCTACATTTGAAAAATCATTATTAAGGATGCTAAGAAGCGGCAATTTGATATCGGATAGTGTAATAGTATGTAATGTGCCGCCATCTTGTTTGACCATATACACTTCCTTCTACTCCCTTTGAGGTCTTCGACACAGGCAAGCTGGCCGTGTCTATGCACGGGGCTAAGGAAGATGGCGAACCAGAGCCCGAGGTCAGCGGTCAGTGAGCATAAGGCGACTCCTGATTGGCGGTTTGTTTCCGGACCATGGGGTCTCCTATATATATGGACAAGGACACGGTGTGAACTGAATTTCGTTCGGTACCTGTGTTGTGTTAATACACCTTTTCTCATTGCCCCGTGACTTTTCCCTTTTTGTGTGAAGTAGACCCTGTTGTGCTTCGATTACGAACGTTGAACATTGTGTGTTTTATCGCTCGTGACTGACTCGTTGGAAAATTACAGCACGCTGCTAAGAGCGTCGGCTTCTTTCCCTACAGAAATTTGAAAAAATTGAGCAGAATGTAGGTAGTTTCATGTGTGAGTATGACGACACAAACAGTACTGTCAAAAATATACAATGAACAACACAGTTTTCTTCGTCTCGGGTTTTCAGAATTAACACAGTGGCATGTGCTATGAAGGTGCCTTCAGGGATGTAGATCTTGAAACAAGCAGCGAAGTTCATGAATATTTTGCGTATGTGTATCCCTGTTAGAGCACCCCTGTGCTCACTCTGAGCGTTTCTAGATGTGTTTGGGGCTGTGGATGAACAAAAAGCGGATACGAAATGATTTTTTCAATGGATAGAGGGGGGACCAAAATAAGACTGGCCCCGGAATAATTTTTCCGCACAAACCGCACCTACTCATCAATGTTTACTGGTTTTTCAACTACTGCGTACTGCCATTCCAATTCGCCAGTTTTTATTATCGAATAACCGACACCACCCACCAGCGCACTGGAAGACGCGCGGATAAGTCGCAGAAACAACATTCCGGAGACGTGTAGGTTTGTTGCCAATCCTCAAAATTTTACAACATGGACTTTCGCTTAGTTAGATTGGTTTGTTTGCATATATCTCGCGGCTGAAGTAAATCAGGTTTTCACTCATTGATCTTCAATGATGATTTTAATTTCATATCACCGTGAATTGTCTGCAATGGATTGAACGCTAAATGGGAATGTCACTATACCAATTTAACAAAGTATGACTGCCTGTTGTATGACACGCAGTTTTGTTACGAGTAGTATTTTACTCAAAAGTAGTATATTACACCTAGGAGATATTAAGGGATAAGAGGGCAAGCTTCGAACGTCAGGAAGACGACAAATAAGAAGAGACTATCGGAATAATGTGCACGCGTTTTGGGAGAAGTTCAACCAAGACGAATGACAACATACTGTCACTCCATGTATGTGAATGCATGTCTGCCATGCAGATGACTGTACGCATTTTTAGTTCAATGTCTGTGATGACCTATACGGGAGTTTGCGCAATAGACGAATCGTGAGGCCCAGCGTCTTTGGCGGTCACAACAGCGTGCGTGGATGAAAATGCCCAAGAAAGTGTCCGAGTTGTCGCAAGTCAAACGAAAATTTAAAGACTGATTTAGGATTAGTAAGACACATTTAAGATACCACAGGTAAAAAACGAATGCCTACTAAAAACAAGAATATACTCGTGGACGATAACCCTTCTTGCTTTAGGTGTAAGTACATCGGTAATCTAGATTGATTGAAGGAATACAGGTGAATCACATTCAAGACCACAACGCATATCTTTTTGAATGCACAGCACTTTGTATTACCTATCGATAACGCCTACAACGCTTGTCATGTGCTTTTCCGTTTTCCATGAATTACAGGTAATAAATGCACAGCATACATCACAGAGGGCAAATTTTTCAATAAAAACAGCATAAACCTCTTCTCCATGCGGAAGTGAGTTGAAAGCGAACGGCGGTGGCTTATTGTCCGTTTAGCGCAGTTAACTTTGAGCATGACATAAATAACACCACAGAAGAGCTCTAGACAACCTACATGCAGTAATGGAGAGCCAAAGCAAGTTACACGCGATTATTGCATGGCGATGCATTAAAACACAACAAAAGAGTAGACTGTTCCTTGGGTTAACACTAAAGTAAACACAACTAAGGAAGTTGCAAAACCACGCAACATGGCATAATGTGCTTCAACAACCGTGATGAACAAGTTCCTATAAGTTGTTGCAATACCCTCCACAAACACCCCATTTCACTCCCATTTTGAAATGCGGCTGTAAAGCGCATGAGTATGAATGTAGAACAACATATGGTCACAAAATAAGTGTATATTCACCCGTGAGACCATACGTCTACTTATGTTTACTTATGCATATATATGCATACAATTACCATTATATAAATCAACGTATTTACATTCGCTTGTTTTATATGTAATTATGTATCCTTCCGTACTGATGCATGCAAAATCACGTATTGTTGGCATGTATGAATGTTCTGGTACTGAATAAATTGACAACGTATTTTTCGGGCTGTCGGAAAATTCGGCTGTTCAAATGATTTTTTCTTGGGTATGAAAGGAGCTCGGGTCCCGCTGATAAAGCCGCTAGGATTTGTAACGTGGTTAGCAGGTTTAGCTGGCAGTAAATTGATAACGAACGTGCATAACATAACCGACAAACCACTTTTCGAAAATCCATGAAACGTGGTGTCATCCGGGGCAAATGAGATGTGACATTAGGGTAGCAACATTTACACGGAAAAAAAACACTGTGGTGGACAAATCAATTAACTAATAAAAATGATCAAAAATGTGGTAGTATCACAGAAGAGTTGTAACGGGGACGAGTAAGACCAAAGGTAGACGTACGAATTAAACAGAAAATGTATCGGTAGAAACAGGAACGACTCACTGTTGCGTAAAGGTCCGTTAGGTTGAATAGAACACCACAAGAAAGAAAAAAGACAGCGCCAGAGATGAGATCTGTTAGACGACCGATAGATAACTCCACAAATGACGTGATACGGTAAAATGTGAGCGTCGATAAATCACCCAAAATTCACACGAATGAAGAAGACGGAGATGACGCGCGGTACCCACCGTTTATTAATGTTGGTGTTTCAATTCAAAAAATTGATTTCCGATGATTTCAATCAAGCATACAACTGAAGATAACAAAACGATGTATACCAAGATGTATAAGCATGAATTATGGAATACAACTGATTTGTGGACACTACAACACGTTTGGTAACAGCGTTAGGTAGCAATCAGAAATCCACGTGAGAATTCCCACATATTAGTTCAACATGATATGCATGCTCTGGTTGTTAATCTAGTACGTCTACCGGCTCTCAAAACTACGCTCAGTCTACTCGCAACGTCTGTCCATAGATCGGACCTAGAATAATCGCATCTGCAATGCAACGAGTGTCCATAAATTCTGAGCTCGCTCAGCAAATGATTAGGATCAAAGGAAGAAGAGGGTCGTAAAAGCAAGTTTCTTACTAATACTGCGTCGAGATACAAGAGGAATATTGAAAACCCGAATGGAAGAAAATTAGAATAAACCTCGACATCGAATCCACCATATCGACAATATTCGACACCAACGATGCATGTGAACACGATCAAATACAACAGTCACATAGTGTTGGAGTGACAAGGTACGAATGAAACCAGGATACGCATAAACGAGGGTCCAGGAATGAGAAATAGGGATGGACAGGCTGCGCGAAAAAAAGTTCCAACAACTAAGCAACAAGTTTTACTGTTGTATCGCGATTAACGCTAGTAGAAGGGATGATTTATCTTGCGCGTAATTGGAATGGTGGTGTCAGTTTTGTGGGGAAGGTGTAGTGGAACAGATGTGTAGACTACAATAAGTCTCGATACAAAAATAACGAGTGAAGTCAAGGACTGGACTCACCAAAGATTGACAATGTTCGTGAGGCGTCCAATGATGATGGAATGCGTTCGGATTGTTCCAAGCGTAGCTGAGGATGCGAAGTAACCGGGCTGGAAGGTAATCCAACAAATATGATGTTTTAAACTGGATAGCAACCGCCGGCGTTGTAGGAAGAACCAGTAAGCGCGTGTAGCAGAATTTGTTCGAAAACGTGTTGTGTTGTTGTTTTTTACTTAAGTCAACAAAAATGTACAATGTGGTTCGATGCAGCAGTTACGCGATGTTAGCAAAATGAAGTAAAAATAATGAAAATTTTGCAAAGGCTCGCAATTCCTGTCAAAAATATTTAGAGCGCAAGAGGAAGAAGGGCTAACAAGAAGTGAATAACCGAAGACATGGAAGATGATTAGCCACTTTCCGTTTTCTGGCAGTATGTTCAGAGGTATTCGTCTGCTGAAAATCCAATCCCTTCATCTTTTGGCGGCCAGAATTTAAGGCTGGCAATGTGTTTTTTTGAGATCGCTAATAAAAATAGCTAGTGTGGCGGGCGAAGAAAATGCCTTTGGATTCGTAGGAGGTGGCTCCAACAGGCTCCTCCAGTTAGGAGATTTTGTAAGGGGGATATTTTTGGACAGCCACTCAGTAGGCTCTAGAGTGGGTAAAACGGAGACGGATTCTAAACGATTCCAACGCCCACCACGTTTTCGTTTGTCTTTAGAGAGACGGTCCTTGGACTGTCGTCTAAAGAAACGGTATACATACTTTCCGCTACAGGTACGAGAACCTGAGTGGAAACAGAATGTACAACTTCAGCCTCTAACTGTAACGCGCGGTCTGCCAAAATCTTCGCTTTCGTTTTAGTCCACGAGTTACGCCCCCTCCTCTTTTACGGAAAGCTATAGAGAGACATGCCTTATACGTTGGCATTGGCGGATTTTAAATCCCCTGTTCTTCCGAGCATTGTCTCGAGGACGGGCGCCGCAGGTAAGGTTAACAAAAGGCCAAGTAACTTCTTGGTTGACTGAGCCCACGGTTTGCCTGCATGCACGGGGATTGGGACATCCAGGGATAGAGGAGACGCCAGGAATAATTTAACTAGCTCGGTCGGAGGAAGGGTCGTGATAAGTGACACTGTGAACACTCTCAGTTCTTTGGGAGCTGATTTCATGTTCACCATTTGAAGTCACGGGTTTTCAGCGTCGATCAATCTTTCCTGGTGCATATGTGAACAACCAAGGCCGAAATGGTGCTTTGGCTGCCACTAAACATGTAACTCGTGTAGGTAAAAAGGAGAAATGAAGAAGCCAGCTGCTTATACTGGTCTTCACTGAGGCCAATACGCTTGAAGTGGCACCACCTCTGGCGCATACAACATTGTACACAACTTTGTACGGATATTTTGTATACATAGCGGTTGCAGGCATTTTTTGCACCCATGGATGTATGATGAGTCTCAGCACTGTTAGATGTGGGGCAGGACACTGTCGATAGGAAGGAACAATACAAAATAAATTGCGAGTTCTCGAAAACTTGAGATACGGACAATACAGAACATATATAGTACAATACAAACAAATGGATATTGTTCGAGAACTCAGAGCAGCAGTAGCATGTAACTTCCAACGCACAGGTAGCAGTAAGACCAAAATGTGGGTAGACCATGAAGGCAAGGAAATTTGAACCAAACTTCAATTTTCCCGCATAAAAGATTTGGGTGAGGTAGCGGCCGAGCTGTCCGTGAAGTGATTGCACTTACCGACTTTGGGAAATGAAAACCGTGAGTAAGCTATCTTGGTGGTAACGCCTATAAGGACTGGTCCGACGGAATACCATCCAGTCAGTACACAATATCGATAACCGATCGACAGTGAAAAACGAAGACTGAGCACGTTGACCTCCGTGTATTGGTGTCGACCCTGGAAAATGGTGTACAGAGAAACACGTGAGGCTACTGAGGTACGGAGCGAGTTGTGTTGTTAATCACAGAATGGATGTTACAAATTGGATAGCTTGACTAGGACAAAAGTGGGCAAAGACCAAAATCATCAAAAATGTACAGTTGAGTACGACTATCAGCAATACTATTCCCTATAATCGCTACACGCCTTAAATTCACTTATAGGTTGACTGTTTGCCTGCAAGCGGTAAGCATCTTGTTGTTGAATGTTTGAATATAACCGTAGTTGCTTATAATGCTTAGGTTCCTTCACCTCCCCTTGTTTCTCCTTCTCTTTTTATGCAGAGCCTCTGCTTCTTATTCACGATTGTGTCTGATAAGCACTAGTGAAAACCCAATGAAATATTGTTGTTTGTAATGATGCTGAGGATGATAATGCAACGTAGGGGATAATTTCAAGTAGTAGGCTTCCTATCGGGGCCAGAAATGTGGTACCAAAGTGAAGATGATATTGTGGCAAAAAGGCTTCCAATAAAGCTCTATCATTACTGTCCAACTAGCTAGTTACCATGCCACGGGCGCGCTCGCGCTTATCAGTCAGAATTCCAATCCGCGACAATCCCCGGTTTTCGCTGACACGTCGTGTGCATTTCTGCCCGGTTTATGTGTGCGATCGGTGCTTTCTGTCGAGGGGTTTTTGCCTGCCATTCTTCTTTCATTGGTCCGAGCTCGTTGAACGATAGCTCGTCTGGTCGCACGTATTGTCCACAATATGTCTACTGTGGGCTTTGACAGTGTTCTACGATCGTGTTGAGATATTCCTCTGAGTGCTGGAACAATCGGGCACCCGGTCTGGTCTTCCATCCTATTTTGCTTGCCATGTCTCGGCCGTTGGTTAGATCCAGTCTTGCGACGGCTTATCCGGTCGCCCATGTTTTCTCCGATCCGCTCGATGTAGGGGTGTTGGACGCATCTCCAAACACGTTGATGTATTCCACCAAGTGTTGGAATACTCACACCTCCGATATGACAATTTACCACAATATGGCCTGACACACATAATTCGTCTTTGGTGGGTGACAGCAAGCAAGCCATACAAAATCTCACTCATGATCGGCGTCATACTCAGTGAAACTGACACGTAGAGAAATCGCATTAATTAGCGGGATCAGTTTGTCGTAGACTGATAAGCTCCGTTGAGTCATTCGCTGATGAATGTGAAGGTACGGAGGACGAAGCCGAACAGGTGGAGTAGCAGCATGACATCTCTTTGGGCCTAGAGTCACACGACAGCAAGGATAAGCTAACCCTGAAAAACCGTTATCTTCCAAATTGTTCACTTGGTCTGCAGGTGATTCGGAGGAAACAGTGTGTTAGTCACATTTTAGTACAAAATGAATTCGATGTGTGCGTTTACACAGCATAAGATAATTATTAAAAACTGGCTGCTATCCCCCAAAAGAACATGAAATCATACATAGAAATAAAGAGAAATGTGAGTGAAACGTTTATGTCGCAAAATGGTACTCCCCCTCACTTCCGAGTAGTGTTCTACCACGACATACACATTAATCCATGTCCACGCCAGGTCAGTAGGAACGTCACGTATCAACGCTTAAAATAACCACCTCACATTTTATTGTTTCATGTGCGTCTGTCTTACTCGGCCTGCGTTAAATGTCCGTGACTTGTGTGACTGCCTTGCATGTTTTGGCGAAAGTTCCACTAGTGCAGAGTTAAGACAATGAACATTATCGAAACACCACTTCTTACGAGATAGCATTGTTTTAATTGAAATGGAACTACACAGAATAACGATCGGACGTCTAATAATCACAATACATAATTAGGCACAACAGTACAGAAAGTGCGTTGTTGAATCGTACGTACCAACCAATTGTACAGGGTATTGGAATAGTAAAACAATTGCATAACAGAAGGAGACAAAGTATGGGTAGCGACCCTATTCGTTACTGTCAATTGTGTTAGAGCTACGAATGCCATTTGTACTCTTTTTGTTTCCTACTTTTGTATGTAATTAATCATTTGTTTGAACGAGTAGAGATACGGACAAGTCCCCCGCGAACTCGAACGCACGACCCCGCTGCGTGCACGCTCGTCGGTCCGCTCCGTTATCGTTTCGTATTGGTATCCGTATACTCTTGCGTTGACCTCCCAGGTCAACAATATACTCTTTGGCTACTCGCTGTATTATTCTCAACCGGTTGTCTTCGGTTCGCACGATCCTACGCATGTCAGTCATGTTCATCAAATCTGCCACACCTTGAATGAGCGTGGGGATATTTGTAATTCCGTGGTGGTCTGGATTCCAAACGTACAGATCTTCTGACCATCGGTTTTTCAAGTGTTTCGTGCACTTCGGGAATAACCTGTACTTCAGTAATGTCGTCTGCTGTAAATAGAACAGGATTGTCTAGAAATCACTCATTAGAATTCAAAGCAACAAGATTTCTGTTAACAGACTGATCTCTAGAATTGCACTCAACCTGATCAGCATGTCTTCGATGGCAAGAAAGGTCTTCCAACTCAAAAATATTAACCATGCGATTTCCTTGAGAAGAAAGAACCATTCAATTAGCAGGACGTAAATTGCTGTCTTTGAAAAATGTAACGTCAGCTGTTTTTGCATAGTCAAAACTTGTACACAGAGAACGAGATTTGAAGAGGACCGCGGGACTCTTTCTAGTCACCGAATGTGATGCAATTCTGTACTGCGTGAAAAATTGTCGATTCCTCGATCAAGTTTCACAAATGCGTTTAGTAGTAAAGAATCAGTGATACACTTTGGTGTGCGTACAAAATTTCCTGCACGTCCACTGTACTGTAGAGGTCGCGGATCAGTTAACAAATGCCGACACCCAGGTCCTTTAATCCATTCATCCAAGAACTTGGTAGTGAAGTGAGTATCATTATTAGTGACCAAAGCAGCAGATACACCCTTGCTACAGAACAGTTTTCTCAAAACATGTTGTGTAAAGTCTACGCTCGGTGATGAACTGAAAAAAAATGTAGGCCATCTAAAGTAAGCATCAATAATCACTAGGGCATAGTATTTTCTCACAAAGGGACCACAGTAATCAGCATGAACTCTCTGAAATGTTTCAAACTTAACAGGCCATGGAAGCCATTGTGACAGTTTCGAACGAATTTTGTGTACATATTTGGCACAATTTTTGGCAGTGTGTTCAATATCTGATTCTAGTTTCGGCCACCGACAAGATAAGCGTGCAAGCAACTTCATCTTATCAACTCCCAAATGTCCGGAATGTAAGTCTGCAAGGATATCAGATCTCAGGGTCGGTGGAATTACAACACGATCATCAAAACACAGAATCCATCTGGAGTAATGGGCAAACTTTCACGGCGACACTAAGATGCGGGAAATCTACGCCGCTCATGTTGTGTTCAGCCAAGTCTCAAGACAGAGATAATAAGACCAAAGAATTTACGAGTGCCGCACACAAGTGCATTTCTTTTTACTGGCACTGGTTGAACTAGTAAACGGTCAGGGTTGTCAGAGTTTGAGTTTGGTGATGGAATTCCGGATAAGTACTCAACATGAGGAATAGTTTTTGCACTACGAAGAATAATTGTGTAATTGTAATATATAATAGCAATGCTCCAACACTGCGCCATGGCAGCAGATGACTGTCAGCGATTTGCTGGGATGATACAGAAATGTCAAAGCTCAGTGGTCTGTCGCAGTAGTGTTTGACAGTCCGAAAAGATATTTATGAAGTCTTTTAGCAGCCCGATGTAGTCCAAGGGTTTCACGTTGGGTCTGAGAATACCCACGTTCGGCTTTAGAGAGAAGACATGAAATGCATATAACAGGTCTACCACACTGTTCAAGAAGCGCATCTATTCCAGTGGGAGAAGCATCGGCAATTACAGTGGAATGATCTTTGGCAGAAAACGGTTTTAAAACAGTAGTAACTTGAAGAAGATGAGGAGGCAAAGTACGAAGCGCTTTTTCGTAGTGAGTGGACCAAGAAAAGTTGTACATGAATAGCACATCGAACAAAGAAGTAGCACATAGGGCGGGGTTTGGAATAAAACGTGAGTAGTATTTGAGTGCACGCAGAACAGAACGGAGTTCATGAAGGTTACTGGGTGACGGTACATTCATTAATGGGGCTAAGCGTTGTAAATCTGACTTGAAACCACTGCTATCATTTACGTAACCAAGGCATGAGAAAGAAAAAACTGAAAAATTACACTTCTTTTGGTTAATGGCCACGTTCAAGTCAAAAAATCGTTTCAACAAAGAGAGAGGGCGACAATCATGAGTGGACTTATCGGAAGCACAGCAATAACACCATCCTAATAGGCTTCGATGCCATCTAAGTCTCCAATAATTGTATCCACAACCTTCTGGAAAATAACTGGCAAAACGTTCAAACCAAAAGGCGAGGAAGGGCATCGATACAGTCCGAATGGCATAGTAATCACAGTCACACTGTTTGATACTTCATCAAGTGGTATTTGTAGATAAGCAATCTTTAAATCGTTTTCTGAATGTACTTTGGAACCTGACAAACGATAAAGTACATCTTCGGGTTCTTCTGTCGTGCATGTACGTTGTAGTGGGCGTGTATTCAACGATAACCTGTAGTCACCACAAATTCTCGGTGTAATCCCATCAGCTTTTAATGGTGTCACTATTGGAATCGTCCAGTTTGACGATTCAGCAGGCGTTATAACTTCTTTATCATAAATGGATTGCAATTATTTGCGCACAGGTTCTCGTAAACCAAATGGAATGACTCGTCTCTTAAGAAAGACTGGGTCCTTCGAAACTTCAAGTTTTACCTTCGATATTCGGATCCCCCCTGTGGCTTTAGAACAGTCCAGTATAATTTGTCTAATATCAACGTCGTTAACTGACGTCAGTAGAGAAATGTCGGAATGTAATGGTCGTAAAAATTTAAGTCCAAGAATAGAAGGGCCCGAGCTTGAAACTAGAAATTCACAATCAATAAGGCTAGCATCAGGCACCTTCACCGATACGATGTAACAGCCTACAAGAGGCAATTAATGACCAGTGATATCGCGAATGTCAAATTGTGTGGGCTGGAGAACAGCATCAGGATAAAATACAGCCAAGTCTGAATGTGAAATTATTGATTCAACACTATCGGTGTCAATAATAAAATTTCAAATTGAACATCACCCACAATTGATCGCAGCTGTCGCATTCTCATAGACTTTCCACTCGG
>LUCH01004852.1:0-12801 GCA_013368495.1 Paragonimus heterotremus
GTTAGTGATTTTGCATCAATTGTCAGTCCACGCGGTTCATAACAATAATAGATGGCTAGTCTGGAGATCAGCGAATGACGACGCTATTGTGAACAGATGAGCAACCACGATACGTCAACTATCACATAGTTAAGGGATTTACGAGGTCTGAAAATGCAAAAACAGTGACGTTTGGAAAGATCTTTACAAGTGATTAAAGTATTCCCAATAAATGAACGCGCCAAACACGTATGCCAGTAAACTGACATGAGGTAATTCATTTATGTCGAACATGAAGTTGATAGGTGAGAACATGAATCAATGTTTTACTCATAATCTAGAAGGGAGTATGACACACCACTGATTATTCGCTGAAACTAGTGTTTCTTGGAGAAATCAGAGGCTTCCAAGTGTCATCGAAGTTAATCACTAGATAATAAAAAGAACGACAAATCGTCAGCTGCAACTTCGGCTGTGGACCATCTTTGTAAGCACGAGAATGTGGCGTGTGCTTTATCTACGTGATTTAGTAACCGTCTCTAATATGTATTCTACTCGCCTGTGCTTGAAGTGTAAAATGTCGTGAGTAGTGATGGCAGGATGGTCTAAAATCAGTCTATATTTTTTGAAAAGATCAAAATGAAGAAGTGAAAGGTACGAAGTGTGACCGCAGTTGTGCTGTTTACAATGGACAGCTAACCCAACTTGATACAAGGCAACGATTTGTGTAAGGAGAATGAAGGAAACTGTCGGGACAAATGGAACACGTACCAGTGGAGTGAGTAGGCCGGTCCCGCGATGCGGATCAAATGCACCGGGAGTCATCAGATTCAAATTAGGATCCGGAGAAAGCGCCAGACCAGATGATTGTAGGTGGGTAAACTCATTTGGCGGATAATTGGGCGAGGGGTCCAACGCCGGATCTACAGAGATTCAAAAGCATACAGGAAAATGATGCCGATAAGTGGCAAACGAACCGGAGAAACAGAGCGCGCGCTTTTTTACAAAAATAAAACAGTTACAGGATAGCACAAACATACAGGGCGAAGAAAATGAGCTGGTCTGAAGGGCGTGGATACGAACACAGACAAGTGTTCATTTGCACTTCAACAATCTATCCATGCGACAAGACCGATTGCAGATAGAGGTAGCAAGTAAATTTCAAGGATTGTGTGTTAGGAGGGGTGTTGCAAACTGATTTATGGGAAAAACTAGAAAGCAGTGAGTGCATTTGCGTAAAAAAAACAGCTAATCACACGCGCACACGTGGAACGCAATTGGATAGCGAACCAAGGATTAGTTTGGGCCCGCACACATCTGGAGTAAACTGGCTGGCGAAAGCTGGCAGTTGATTAACATACGAATGAACCAGTCACGCGGAGGTAAAACAGTGAGCACCAATGTCACCCATAAAAGCAATTCTACGAAGCTGACCTTTGAAGTACATTTAGCTGGAATGAAAATACATTCGTGAACCAGAGTTTGAAAAACCTGCGTAAACTAGATGGAAACAGTATCCAGAGAATGTTTCATAGATTTAGGACACAATAAAACAGTATACCAGGATGGATGTCCACCTTAGTATACAGAAGACTCAATAACGGAGGAAATCATGCTGACCGCAGCCGATATGCACAAAACCGATCAAACCAATAAAGCAGAGGGATATGTCGAGATTTCAGAAGGGATATATAAACTGATGGGGTTTAGTACGCAGCGTTGTTGACTTGATAGTCCATTCGTTTTAACCTATGCGCGGCGAAACCGTTTACCAAAACTGCTGCAACAGTTGACAGAAGTACATTCGCAGCACAAGTACTGAGTCGAGAGAACTGCAGTGTGTTCATAGCAAGTTCGTAAACTAGACGTCTCAGGTGCCCGATGTTGGTTTTTCTATGCTCGACTTGTTAGATGGTAAAACTTCTGTTAATCTGTAGCTAGGTAAAAGTTACCAGAATGCACACTGGCTGTCACAACCACAGAGACTCGAAACGAATTCCGGTAAAAAAAAATCCGAATTTGTCGTGGTTTGTATCTGTTTGCAAGTTAGCGAATATACCCAATTAGTAACAAAATAAACACCAAACTGTAGTTTCTTCAGTTGAATTGTGCCAGTTCAAACTAATATCGCGGTGCGCTATAACTGGGTCGATTTAGAAGTGAAGTTTCATGGTGAAATCTCTCTTGCCAGGTAAAAGTTGGTTAGATGAGAATACGTAAAATAAGCGAAGGAATACAGTTTGAAAATACGGGACCAACAAATCCTGGTCAATTTCATCCGTTTGAACCCATCAGGCGAAAACAGGCTGAACGGGATTCAGATAAGCAACCTCCGTGCATCGAACGTATGCACTGGCCCCGTGAGTGAAATTTGTGATGAGGGGAAATATGACTAATCTAGTAATCACCTTTCAGACTATCTAAACGTACTCTAACAATATAATCAAATACTTGTCTTAATAGCTTGATGTACGGCTCCGAAAAGGACATAAATTGTGCTCACAAAAAAGACCAATGTAGCTGTAGTGAGATTCAACTGGAGCACTTTCCTAATCGGAGAACACGCAGTTGATCAAAACTCACGTGCAGGCTGTTGACAGTGGAACAGAGATTAAGCAATGCCATGCACTCAGAACAGCGATCAGCTGATACGGCATGTTTGTGAATAAAACAATTTGTTTGAACATGTGCCAGACTTGTACAACCGAACTGTGTGAATCAACGTCGAGGAAAGCAATAACAAAGTGGCTAGTCAAACTGTAACACGAATGCGTCCAATAACCATCGGGGATGTAAATACTTTTGTTCCTCTGCAAAAAAGGTAACGTGTCTCTAGTAAACGGAAAGTTTAGTGCCGTTTACATTATACTCGGTGATTTTTTTGACGCACTAACCAAGTACGCGACGATACCCACCATTAGTGTAATGCGACGTAGCTCAGGAGATTGGACTATGGCTATCGTGTTAAGTAGTTCCAATAACACTGGAGTATACGTTTAACAAAAACCAAAACACTTAATGTAGTTTCAATCGACATATCAGTGAAGCGGGACTTTTGCAAGCAATAGTGCAAGCAAACCTATGCTAAAGTATGGTGACAGGGCAACTCAAATATCGGCTTACTCGGAGCATCGGACTGATGAATGCCACTGGGACGAACAGCCGAATTGGTTGCGTTCATGGTGCACGAATGTAGCGATCCAAGTGAGGGTGGATACACAGGGTTCGTCGAGGAAGAGTAGGGAAAAGGCTGTAGTGGATGATAAAAGAAGACGGAATACGTGATTGGTCGAGAGATCACGCAAAATTCGAGAACTTTACAGAGAGACCGACAGGACGGGGTTTGAGTGAGAAAAGCCGAGTGAGTAGTGCGTACCGAGGAAAGTCTGGATTGAGCTATGCGAAGACAGGGATTAGTATTAATAGAACGAGCATCCATTTTGCTTCAGAGAGAAGCAGCATCACAACTGTCCTCCAATAGAAATATGATTTACGAAACAGATGGTTGTGACAACCCAAATAAAAGAAATATAATGGGTGATGATCAACCAAAGAATTGTCAAGACAGACTGACATCCAGAGAAGTCCACGAAACTGAAATCGGGTACAGCGTTCTTCCTGGACAGAAACCTCAAATGAAGAAACACTTTTAGGATATATACAATCTTCGCCTTCGAAGAAACAAACTCCATGGCGTTATGTATGAAACACTCCTTATGGGTTAAAGTGAGCCGAGATTCTCCCAGAGCGAAATAGGAAGGCTAGTCCTGCCGAACCGAACTCAGACGTTCTAGACAGTGATGACGGGGGTCGACCACCGAAACACAAAACCGTTAATGTACAAGCTTTATGTACTACACTGAACAATCAAAATCTTATCTACATCCAACACAGGAACCTACTCTAAGGCTCAATCAGTCGACTCATTTGAGAGCTCCTTGAGTCGAATAATCGTTATTTGATAGCTGTTTAGGCGAAGACAACTTGTGGTGCCTTAACCCGAATGTAGCACAGCAGTAAATGTTGAATCACACAACATTGTTTAATGTCTTGCCTGTTCTTTGCCTTTTGGTTCTAACCGTTTGTAGGTCTTATTGTTTCCCACGACGCATGTTTAAGGATTGTGTAAACGTCGTAACAAGTCGTAAATGAGGAATCCTCGACAGCATACATTCATTCAGGTGGTCCATTGCACATTAAGATCAAAAGAACGGTTTCGCAGACTTTCCAGGAGAACTCGTAAGTGCTGGCCGTTCCCGTAAAGCAGAACTGTTCCACTCTGAGCCACACTTGCATCCATTAGATTCTGTGACGGTAAAATGCTTTCATCTCGGAAAAAACACTTTCACCTAGGAAACGGTGTTGATCCCCCAGAGGAGGTTTTCCGTTGTCAAGTCGCAGTACTTGGATAATTACATCCGGTGTATTGGCAGTTATGAGAATATCCACAAGGGATGCAACTATATCGTGCTCGTGTTGAAAAAAAGACCGGCGGCTTACACGTTAGACGAAAAAGAGCATAAGCCTTCACAGCACTTCGTAAAAACGTAACGGTGTCTTGACAAGTTTCCAAACAGCACATTACGGAGGCCGGAGCATAGTATAGTGCTCAAATCAGAGGCTAAAGCACATCGTACAAACGAGGTAAAGCATTTGTCAGGAGAACCTACAAAATTTTCAGAAAAAGTAAAGCCAACGGCAAACATACATTTCAAAGCCATCAGCATAGCCTTACCAAATGCGAGGAAGGATGCATCGATTGGGTCATTGACGAACCGGCCGCGTAGGCAGATGCAGGTGGAACGGAACCAGTAGCCCCGTGGGAGACCGGTGGAATATGAGGTAAAAAGGCAGGTAACAGATGTGATGGCTGTGAACTGGATCCAGCATTCTCCGCTTGCCACAAGCCGGAACTTGAAGTGTTGCCACAAACCGCAGATGGATCTTTCAATATAAAATAAGTGGGAACACATAGTCATTATCACAAATCGAAGGTGGCGTACAAGTACTAGTCACTAACGGCTTAAAAAGTTCAAAAGACACGCTTCGTTTATGTACTATCTCAGACATCCAATCAACACAGTTGCCACCCGCATATCTCATGAGGATTGTGAGACTGACATGTAAGAAGGGGGAGGTTTAACTCGAGCTTTCTTACATTCAACTACCCAAACTCCCACCACCATTATCGTCCAAAATGGGTAACGCAAACAAAGCCAAAACCCACACTAACAGAACTCAGTCACACATGAGAACTATGTGCGAACACGTACAAACTCGACAGTTGTCAGTCCGGGCATGTTAAAGAATGAGGTGGCCGGTGGAGCCAACAGCAGGTGAAATGTCAATTTGGACATTGAAAATTGGCAACAGCGGTAACAGCAAAGGCAGCGGCGATGGCGGCGAGATTGTCAGTCGAAC
This sequence comes from Paragonimus heterotremus, assembly GCA_013368495.1. NCBI lineage: Eukaryota > Metazoa > Platyhelminthes > Trematoda > Plagiorchiida > Troglotrematidae > Paragonimus > Paragonimus heterotremus. The sequence continues at coordinate 5,401 of LUCH01004852.1, forward strand.
CACGTTCTGAGATTGAGGCAAAGCGACGTGTAGATGTGTGGACCAAGCACATACGCACAGACAAGCATACACAGACTGCACAGTAAAACCGCCTGTTCGGCACGTACGAGAAAGAAGCCCCCTGGGATCGCGAGGAGTTTAATAGAGAACACATGCACGACAGCACAAAAGCGACCACAGATGTTTCACCAACAAACAAACACACACACACAAACCAGCCCCGGGGTTAGAAATTAGAGGCGCATGCATGTTTAGGTACAAACATAAATGGAGATATATATCTATATTCTACAATCTCCGTGAATGAACAGAGTTCGTAGATATGCAGTGTGGATAAAATTATTATCACACTTTTCCAGATTCAAAAGCATACCGAACGATAGCTGTTTGTGGGCTATCGATCAGTTGCCAACATCGGATAGATGAGTGCAAAAGAGCGAGCGGGCAATCAAATGTGACATACTGATAGACAGGACGAGCAAGCTTAACATACAACCGAAGTGATTAGGAAAGACAACTTAAATGTACAGTTTGTGTTTGGTGGTCCCGTGGAGACATTTGTCTAACATTGTGATAATGTTGAGCTCTCGTCATGTCCAGGTGATTAACAATTAAGTAGCTGGATTCACTGCTTCATCTTGTAAAGCACCGCCTGTTCATGTGGTGCCATCATTCACAGGTGAGCAGGCTTCATCATCAGCGACAGTAACTGGCATTAGGGCCTAACAACCACGTAACCATAGAATGAGAGAGACAAAGATGGAAATGATTTGCCAACTAAGTCCTTATATCTACACTTAACATGTAACATCGAGGTGCCTACACCTTGCCAATAAACAACCAAGTTGTAAGGTCGAGTAGGACAGTGCTCCGCTCCGTTCATTGCACTCAACTAATTGAGTTCGACGAGCTGTTGCCTAATCTAATACCTCCGAACAAAACTACAAATCAACAGGTATCCAACCTCGAAGATGAGCGTAACAAAGATTGGCTAACCCGCTGGTAGATCATTTTAGTTCCCGATGCTAAATCACCACTAGTCTACTTCACTCTACAGCAAAGACAATAGATTAGCAACTGGTCACACAACCACCAATAGAAGTCAATCGAAACAGTTGGAAAAAGTTTACGACTCATCTAACAGGAACCAGCCACAATAGACAGCACACTTTCATGCCGAAGATGTTGAAAGTAAGGCGGAGATGGAACAAAACGGATGAGAAAACAAACCTGAACATTACATAGACCACATTATGAATTATTACTTCACAATACCACACTATGATCAGGACGGTTGTCATGTATGTTCAAAAACTTCTGTCGACGCAAACAATCAACAGAGTTACATTCAGGAAGGTCACCAAATTAGCCGGCTAAGAAATTGCTTCATACACAGTAAAATAAAGGTGGAGGTAGAAACGCGGAAATTTGAACTTGATAATGCACAAACAAAACAAAAAAAAAAGATTCACATCGCAGTATTCTCAATCGCCCAATGAAATCTCTGGAAATGAGTTCAAGGTTCACGAAAAGTTTGGCTATGAAAGGGATCATGGAAGAAATGTACGTGGAAACTCGTGTAAAGTTTGTCACAGGACTAGATAAGGTTGGGAAGACAGCATTTTGTTAGCAAACCGTTTGCATGGTTTGAAAAGGGTTCAATAATAAGATTAGTAAAATATGCAAGTGTAATGACGTTGTATTGGATTAGTGAGTTTATGGACTCAACCAATCGTTGGAAATGTTTCTCCAGCACACTGACAGAAACTATAGGGGGACAATACAGTCAGTGGGAAAGTATGTAGTTGTTAACGATTCTTCAGTGAGGTGGCGGGGAATGAAAAATACTTTCAAACAAACCAGCAGCAAGCCAATCTCTAGACTTTCACGATAGAACGGTTGACATGAAGGGACCAGAGTCAATTCAGTTGACCTCCTTTTTCTACTGTCACCGCTACAATCTTGCAATGTAACACCCTGGTCGACAGATTTGAGACCACCCACCAAAAATGAGGTTGGCTATTGCATTTCGGCTCACAAACAATAAGGTTGCTGGTCCAGATGATCTAGTGCCTGTGATTTTTAAAGAAGGTGGACAGGTTAGTCGAGGCCTTGACTCAGCTGGTTCAACTTGTGTGGACGACGGAGACCATCCGTCCACGCGTGGGTCGCTCAATAATAGTTCGCATATTCAGAAAAGGAGGGCTTTTGCAAAAACCATAAAGGATTAGCATGATCCTAATCATAACCAGGGTTCTGGCATTCATTATACTTCGTCGACTCACTGCAGCTCGGGAAGCAAACAGTAGGGAAGAACAGGCAGAGTTTTATCTTGCACGAGAATGTATCGATCAAATATTATCGCCAAATTCTCGAGCAGCGTCATGTGTACCGTCGGTCAACAGTTGCTGCATTTCTCGGCTATAAATATTCGGTAGATCGATGCACTCATTTAGAGTCGTTTAAACGCAAGTGTGTACCGACCAAGTGTGTGAACATACTATCGATACCTTATTCCTATACTTCGGCTCGGGTAGGGTTTACGGTGAACTGTCTAACAGTTTCAGCACCAGGAGCGGCGTACATCACAACCGTCGACTTTCACTATTCTCGTTTACGTTCGTCACAGACGAAATAACGGAGGACTGTCTGCGGCACTCACAGGATGCCGGTGTGGGCCTCCTTCATGGTGGAAAAATTGAGTACGCTGACAACTTTCGTGAAGCACAAACAATACTAGACGATATTTTGCATTCTGCTAAATACTTCGGGATGCGCTTTGCAACCTCAAGGTGCAAAGATCGCTGTGATTATGCAATCACGTATTTAATATTGGATAATGCAGTTATGGGGGTTACTAACTGATTTGTGTACTTGGAAAGCTGCATTAGCGGCGGCGGCAGAGGAGTACGGAATGAAATGGAGACACGTATCTCTAAGGCCAGAACAGTATTCGCTAATCTAACACACCTCCGGTGATAGAGAAAAATATCACTGAGGCTTAAGGGTCACGTATATAAGACGACAAAGATAAGTATTCTACTTTAAAGCTGCGAAACATGTCCGTCCATGGTAGAATATATCAACCGGTGTCTGCGTTCGATAGCTCGCATCGGGTGGCATCAACAAGTAAGCAACGAAGCGGGTAGTCAGTAGTGATTACAGAGTGCTTTTGTGGAATCCTTACATTTGCACAGTCCAAGATGGCCAGGCTATGTACTAAGAATGTCAGCTAGTCGTCTGCCACACCAAGCACTCGCCGTCAACTTTACGGCCGAATGACGTAGGGTTTAGGGTGGACAGATGATGACATGGCGTAAGGAAACAATGTCGTTCACTAAGGTGTACGCTAATGTAAGTCAGGTTCGCCTTTCCGACTGGAGACCTCACGACTCACATAGTCGGTGGCTGAAGACGTTAGGTGAGATAGCGGCTCAGTGTGGTGTGAATGTTGCCTTTGTTCGGCCAATTTGTCTTTGAAGTGCATTAAGTGAAGCTGAAAGGTATCTTTCGGATGACGCCTTAGTTTCATTTACAACTTGGTTGTTTGTTTGCAAGATGCAATCAACTTGATGCTGGCTGATCGAATATTGACGTAGCTATCTTTAACAGTCAGGCCCATTTTCCTTCTCTTCTGTTTTCCATTCTTTTCTCTTTTTGCACAATTTTCATCTTTTTTTTCATGGTTGTGTAGCAGTTAAGCATCGACAAAAACCAGATGTACTGCTGATGATAACAAAGATAACCAATGTGAATGTTGCGGTATATCAAAACTACAAAATATTTGAAGGACGATTGTCCAAGAATGGATAAACATCGAGGTAATGGTGACGATAGCCAAAAGCAAGTGAAAACAAAACATCTGCATACCGTGGTATTCAACGACAGGTTACGAACGTTGGATCAATCAGTCAGGACAACACAGTCAAGGACGTAACAAGATGGGTTACAAGGTAGGTTAAGGACAGTTTCAAACTTGATCATCTCTTGACGTTTTGCATGTTGAAATATGTAAGCAAGCAAACATACGTAAACCCGAAGACGTCAACTGTTTGCAAGCGTTATCTTAATCAACTGGCCGTTTGAGTATGACAGTCTATCCTCTTCCTCAATAAAGATTCCAGCCTTCAACGCAATCTTCCCCACCTGAGTGTATTTTGCGCAAGTTTCCAAAAGAGGCTCATTTCAGTTAACGGATTGAAATAGACCTCGATGGTGCGTCACTTCAAATTTCCACACGAAATGATTCGTATTAGTGTGAGATCCGTAAATCAATGAGTTGATCAATTTACCGTAAATTACTAGGTAGAAAACCAACTTTGCACTATCGGGTACATCGTATGATATGGAAACGTATGGAGTAACCGCTTACGATGAGACAGAGACAGAAGAACTAGAAAACGAACTGCTTATCCGCTCCACGCCGATCTATCAAACTGAGGCTTTAAGTGGCGTGCTTTGATATTGGAACAGAAGCACAACCCCCAAGATAAAATTATACGAAAGATCTGTTTTGCCAAGTCAACTTCAACAGTCCCATGAGATTTTTGCAAAAGCACGTTATCCGGTCACGTGGGCGTAAGATGCCTTGATAATCTGATACGTCATCATTCAGTCAACAGTTCGGTCTGAACAAAGATTAACGTTGCACCATTGACGTGTCAATCACTTAATGTTTTTTACATTAAGTCAATCGAAACATAGTCAGTAGATTGCGCCTTAAATGTTCTACTTGACATGAGTGGTGTGTGTCCCTATCTGATCAACAAACCAGCGATACGCTGTACAGTGAGCTTCAACATTCGACCATTTAGTTGGCTCATAAGTCTACCCCATTGATGTGTATCATAGATCTTAGTGACGTCATATACGGAAATGTTGTATTGAGACTCAAAGAGGTCCGCCCTAATGAGAAAACGACTAACGCCAAGATGTGTACAGCTGTGTATCTAGTGACAGGGTGAGCAACATCAGTGGCTTCCGCTTGTAGCGCATAAATGATGCCCCTTTTTGTAAATAGCATATTATAACTGTATCCATTGCTATTGACAATCGGTTAACACGAGTCAATCCAACTGGCCAGTCGATCTGGAGAACGAGTATGTGGACAATGTACAGAAACTTAAAACAGATATGCAGCCTGACTACCAAATCACGTGCTCGCACGATTGAGTAGATCGATTAGAACTTAACTAAACAGTCGATATGTCGATAGGCAGCCCGAATAACGTAGCAAACGGTGAAACGTATTGTGTATTACGTTCATATGGGCACTCACGCGGATGTTCAATATAATTAGACAATTAATACCAAAGCAGAGAACAGCTGAGTGGTAGATAGCTTGGTGATAGAGGAACCTATCTAAAACGTTGAGCTTACGAAATTAAACTGAGTAAATCAGCACACTGCAATTTGTACTGTTCAACAACAGTTAGCCTGAAAAAGAATCGACAGGCCACAAATGTGGCAGTTTCACCCCGTTATAGAATCAGTAAGGAAACTGCGTAAGTCAGTCAACTAATCAATTAAATCACATGAGTTAATTATGTCTGAAGCACATTCTGGGACAAGACCAATTTGACCTCAAAACTGGAAGCTGGCAAACGAATAATTCTAATCAAGTCGAAGACTAGATTACTCAGTCTGAACTTTTAACGTAAACTGAAGCGATGGTGTCATTTCAGAACAGATACACAAACACCAAGGCAGATTCACATATTCAGCAGAAAGGATCAAGGACTACTTCGAGTGCCTAGAGAAAAAACCAACAATAGCAGATGGCAGTTTGAAAGTTTGGAACGAATCGTTCGGTATGTTTGTCTAAACTATACATTTAGAATAGGATAAACAGAAAACGAGCAAACATTGACACGGTGCACTCCCTCTGTAACCTATCCGGGATAAGTGAAAACTATCTTCTAGCTCGTGCAAAAAAGCGCGCGTATGCACACACAAGTATGTACAAAATGTTTGCGTGTCGAAACAGATGTTTGGAGGTCAAATAATGGCTGTGAAGGGAAGAAATTCGAGCGCAGGTAACGAACGTAAACAGACCGTAGTTGAATCGTGCTAATGGTGTCCCATCCAAAAAGAAAAGCAGACATGTTCATTTGTGTAACAAGCAACATTGGCTGCTTTGAAGGTTGAATTTTAGATGCACAGTTATTTGGTTGCATCTTTCAGAGGGTCCAGGAGGAAGAAACACAATGTGTGAGACCACAAGTGGTGAGCAAGTCTGTATTGAATAGATTCGAGTAAGTAGATTGGAAGAGGTCCAGCAATCTTCGTCAGATTCTCTGTTCTAAACATGAACACAGATGAAATAATACATCCATACAGTCAGCGAACGACAGACGGATGACAGATGTTTTGCGGAGGCCGTTTCTTAATAATTGAAATAGGTATCTCGATGACATCAGTTGGGTTCCTAGTACTCGTTGATCCGTTCGAATTTTCTGTCTGTGACCCAATTTCAGTAATAAGCATATGTTGGGAACCAAATGCTATCAAGCACCAATGCATGCATCTGATCAAGACCGTTTTAAAAGATGGTGTTAGTGTGCTCGGAAAACAAGTAACATCACCTCGGGAACCTGTTCCTGATCACTAGGATAAGGTCGACTCAGTAAAGGTCTGGATGACTAATGGTTCAATCGGTGACACACTGAAAAATGCGAAATATACAACAGAAGAGCCAATTAGTTTCCAGTTTGCTCAAAATTAAAATGGACAAACCAAACTACATATTAAATGCCCGAAATGCAGTTGCTGAAGGATTGTGCTCCTGCACTGTCCGGACATGTGGTGAGACATCCACAATAGCCTCATAAATAAATGTATGCTGATATGCTGTTCAGCGTCTTCTAGTTGCAGTTTACGATACAGGAGACATTGTTCAAGCTCGCGACAGCTCACTGAGTGTACAAACCGATTCGAAGAGATCGACATGTCTGTCGAAAGGGTGGATTAATTAGCGTTGCATTTCACGCAGATAAACAAACTCAAAAAGGTTAGCAGAAGTGTAAATAATGAAGTCCACCGCCACATCTCACAAGGTAAACCAGTACCTTCCAAGCTACCGTGTTTGACGCAACGACAGTAGAAAGGCTTTAACATCTATATCATCATCGTCATAGTCATCACAAACGGCAATACAACAGTGGTTCACACTGGTGCCCAACTGCCACACAACCAAGAAGAAGAAACAAACCCTGTTTAGGAAGAGAGAAGAAAAAAGGGAGAGGGGAGGGGACCTAATCACTATAAATAGCTACGTCCATATTCAAACATATAACATCAAGGCACATACACCTTACAAACAAACAACCGAGCTGTAAGTGAAAGTAAGGCGTCATCAGCAACACAACTTCCTCACGGATTTCACTGCTCAGCGTCATTAAG
>LUCH01004852.1:15660-44240 GCA_013368495.1 Paragonimus heterotremus
GGGTGCTGTTAGTTCCATACGTTGACTACTGTCCTGGATTCTAGTTTCCGAGATACAGCAGACGTCGATATGCAATGAGTCTAACGTTCGTGCAAGAGCGGCCTGCTGACCTATCTGTTTTACTGCACGAACGTTGAAGGCAACCATGTTAATTCGCATTCTAGGTCTAATCAAGGGACGAGGGAGGCCTGAAGCTGAATGGCAAGAGATGGAACTTAGCGGCTCAGTGTTACTACGGTTAGATACATCTGTTGCGAAACCTGTGGAGTAACTATCAGAGGTCGAGAGGGGCCTGAAAACTAAACTGGATAGAACAGTGGGGGAGGGGTCAGTAGTAGCATGTTTTCGCCTATCCACTCTGCTGTATGCAGCAGATAGGGCGACCCGGTTTATACTGGTGTTATGACTATTCATGGTTGTGTGTGGGCTGAGATACTGTTAAGGAGCCCAGACCTAGACAGGAAAACGATTACAGTTCTCAACCAAAGCCTTTGGCTCAACAGCATATAGCGCAAGGCAGCGGGTGGGTGGAAATGTACCAGAACTGGTACGTTTTCCGTCTGCACGCTAGCTGTTCAGTACACAGCATAAGGTAATTTTTACTCCACCGTTATATACAGCAAAGAATACTTTGAATACCTTGATCCATACAGAAACAGAAAAGCATAAGTAAATATCTTTTCACTTGCTACAAAATTCTGTAAACCCAAAGATGAACAAACTCAAAATTCAATAAACGAGGGAAATCTTATAGAAATGCATGCGAACAAATCAATGGTGTGCATGTTATGACTAGCAACAACCAGAAACCCATGATCAGTGTGCCGGATAGATTGCAACAACAAACACTTTACAACATACCTAGACTATAATATGAATCGAACACGTTACCACCCGTGACAGCCACGGAACTGCCAGCGGTCGATAAACCCAGCGTGTTCGAGGAAGATGGAAACCGAAGTTCAGTGGACTTCAATTGTGGAAGAGATCCTGGCTCTGGGTCTTGCTTCGTTCGAACAGAAGCTTCTGTGTCTCCCAGTGTGTTGAGACAATTTGGCGAATCCGCGCCGGATCGTAATGAAGTGTACGCACTGGCCGCGTTACACTGATCCCCGCCACCGCTACCGCCGTTTACTCGGTCGGTCATCGACACAGTTCCGGAGAGAAAACTAGCACCACCAAGTAATAACGACCGTGTCAGACTTGATTGGACTGTCGGTTGTGAATTTGTTGAATGCAACATGTCTTTTTCTTTCGAACTGTTTCCGTTCGACTCTCTCGGGCCAACAACTGAATCGTAGAGCTGATCGAGCAATGTGAAAGGTGAAATAAACAAGACTGAATCGGTAGACTGGATGTATATGAGAAAAAAATGAAAAAACGGATAAAAACTTAGTGTATTCATTTAAGCCATGAAAAATTACAAGATACCACCAGAACCACAACGAAATGTACGGTGAGAGAGCATGAAAAGTACCAGCAATGATAAGATTAGAGCAAATAGTCAGTGATCCCGTCAGACACCATCAGAACTGACACAACTCCTGATATAGTTTTATTTCTCAACTGTCCAGAACCATTCACCAGCGGGAGTGAATGTGGGCGCGGCCCTCAACAATCTGATAAAATCATTCGTTTGGAATGTGTATCATATCGAAGTAGCGAAATGAAACCTTTATCAAGATGCCTTAAGCTGTCCGTGAAATAATGCACATTATGGACCTCGAAATCTAATCCTTTGGAGAATTCCTATGTCACTTCAGCCATGACTCCTGAAACAACTTTAAAATTTCGAAGGATACAAAATCAAATAAAAGGAGGTTGGATGATAATGTCGCACTCAACGTGGCATGTCAAGGATCAATGATGAAAGCTGTAAACTTAGCGAGGTCCAACATCTGCTCATAAACTACAATGGAAATAATAACATACTTAGTGACAGACGATGTCAAAATACGGTTCCATCTACTAAGATAAAGGCAATCCTGATGTTTACGAAGACAATAGACATCGGTGTGCTTGACATTCGGCGAAGTGTGAAGAGTTTGTCAATGTAGTCACGGTTAAGATAAAACACAGTCTGATCTTTGCGAGTTTAGCATGCGAGGTACAATGCGGACAAGCAGCTTCGCAGTGATAAAAATCAGACCAACGGCCGAAATAAGAAACCGAGAGGAATGAGGAGGCACCCGTTGATGATCGTGGATCAGAACGTGGCTGCCCTGTTGCACAATGCCCTCGAGAGCATAACGGCAAGAAACTCAAGAACTACAGACTACAGACAGTTGAGAAATCAACTAAAGAACAAAGAGGCAATTGAGTGAATGCCAACAAGCTCAGAGGAGCAAATGAATAAGCAGCCAATAGTGTAACACATGCAGATTAGGAGTAAGTATTACGGAGACGAATGAATGATCAAATCAAACAGCAATGCCATATAACAGGATATCGATGGATCCCAGTAAGCCTGGGTAACTGTAGGATCAATCAAACTGAGCATATCAGTCTACTTTAATCAAAACGGCATCACATACGCAAAAGCGTATCACATACATGCACGCACGACCGTTCAACCAGCATGATTGCACACAACCTCAGTATGAACGTCAACTCCCAGATTACTTGGGTGGTCTCCCGTGCAAACGATCCCGAAACTAAACGATAAAGATAATTCACACACATATCAACGCTAATTATCGTAAGACCTTGCAAAATCGAGCTATCGCAGGCAACCTCTGACAAACGATCACTTGTCCCACAAAACAGCCTGGATGTAATTTAAAGAAAACTTATTCTCAGTTGATGATAAATTGAACACGACATAAGCAATCACATACACACAAGCACACGAGGGCGTAGGGCAAAAAACAACTACGAAATACAGATTAGTGTCTAGGCAACACAGCACAAACCACAGTGAAGTGACACTGGCTGTTCACTCAACGCTGCCCTCTCCTCCTCCTCCTCCTTGAAGCGGAGAAAGCAGCAAAGGCAGACGGTGCTGCTTCTACAGAACATTCCACTTGTTTCGACTAACCGGCAAAATTTTGTTCGCACAGATGCGCAAGTCATTAATAAACACACACACACACACACATGCAAGCACAATCGCTCATAAGCTTAGCATCTCAATGCTTAAGAAAATTTCCGTCTGCAAAAGACCTGCTTTTAGATAGTTGCTCGGCAGTCAGAAAACAGATGCAGTCGCATTATCATCCACTCGACTTGTTCATCACTCCCTCCCACCCATCTCCCAAAAACCTCTAATGTAACCGCAGCTGCGATTGCAGCTGAGAAGATACAATAACAAAATAACAGCCACAAAGACAGTTCAGTGGTGGGGGCTGCACACCAACTGATGGTACCAAAACGTCGGAATATTTCGCACGCACGTACACTCGACGTGAATCTACGCGCACACACGCCACACTACATCCTCGACGTACCGGATGAAAGCGGTAGCAACAACCCGCGAAGTAAAAAAGAAAGTAGTAATATTACGCGTCACCTCACGAGGATGAAGTACATCGAAGGCCGAGAGATCTCATTTTGTTTTGATGAAGAAAACGAGGATCAGATTAAGTAGTAAAGAGCGTAGACTTGTTCATTATACAAACGTATGCTGCCAAGCGGCATACAGTCACAAATGGTCCGAACGGTACTGATCGGTTACCCAAATCAAGAAAAAAGGGATGGAAATAGTCGTGACCTGACCACATGACCGTACAATTAGTAGTCGGGGTCGGTACCAATGAACCAATCCAGGCTCACGCACGTACAACCAAAAGCGATTCTTAGAACGAATACGTAAGCAAACTGTATGGAAATAAGCGAGAATGTCACAGATTGAAAGTCGAAATAAAGTTAGACAGGAAATATAAGAAGCAGTTAGCATCCCCTAGCTAGTTCGGATCTTGGTTGAGAATGGCACGACTCTGGGTAACAATTCGTCACAGTTTTACACACGTGCACCGGTTGAACATCCACTCAGCCAGAGTGAGTAAACCAATTCACTGGTGTCATTATTTTTCATGGTACCGATCGACTGTATGACCTTTGCTGAATACCAAACCTTCATCAGGTTACGGAATGATTCGATCGAGCATAAGTTCCTCGGGCTTCACAGTGACTGAAAAAAAAATCTAGCAATTTACTGAAATGGGGAAGATGAGCAAACTAATGGTTTGGGCGCACTCGGAACAACTACACCGAGAACGTTGAAGAGTTATGAAACCAAAAAAAGAGCGCAAACAGACTAGTAAAAGCAGATCTCCACTGGGAACCATACCACACGATCACATAAATTTTCCGAAAAGTATTCATAGAGATCGCCTTGTCTCCCCAACGTGACAGCACTTGGAGTTCGTATGAGTATTCCAACCGTCCCGAAATATTGGCCACTTATATTGATCCACTCGGTCAGACAGAAGCGAGTGTAGACGAGTGGAATTGCAGTAGGCCAAGAGTGGAAGACGTGTCAGATTTGGATCAGCTAACCCAAACTTATCGACCTTGTCAACTTTTCTCAAGAGTGCGGCAGAAACCAGCACCGAAATTGCCGGCCGTACGTTGAACATTTCAGTTAGGCAGATTAGAGGTTGATGAAAGAACTGAATGAAGTTAACATATTCGCAACCTGAGAACGCAAACGATTAAGCAGTTCGCATTTTCTCCCCATTACCAGCAACCCTCGCAAATGACATCTATGGTTATGAATGCGTCTCATCAGCATGTAATGTGAACAAATAGTCGAACGGGTAAACACCGTGCGTGCGAACCATGTGTCAGTTGGGAGTTGTGAACACTTCGACGAGTTCCATCAATAATCAGCCCACTTGAAGAATGTGGACTAACGGAGACAACTACGGACGAGGGCAATGAGTAAGTGTCTGTCACGCGGAAGCCAGTGAATGGTGTACAAAAGAGGAATATGTACGGGCAGTGGAGATCCTGGAGACTATAGGCGACTGCAAGGCGTTATCTGGGCGTTAGTTGCGCCCAGCTTACCAAGATCGAACGGGAAAATGCATTGTCTTTTCCTAGACTTGTACTTTCAGAGGCGAGAAATGGTGGAGTATCCACTACAGCTGAATAAATGAAGCAAGTTGGTGATCATCATTTAGTTGACCTTTGATGAACACTAGTCACCAATCGGATCACCACCCTTCGTTTGACCTTGTAAACGACCTTCATCAGTTAACCCAAATCAACACAATCTCAACATGCATTGTATGTTGGCCAAAAAAGGGAACAAAAACGTAATTAATATGAGGTTGTTTTCGTTTCTGCTTATTGGTACCAGATTGGCCCACGTTTGGTAAGGATTATTGTGTTGACTTCCATTTGCATATTGTTGGCAAGCTCCATGGTGTCTTCATTCGCATGGCACGCATGGTGGAATAGTGTCGCGTGAGTTCACGGAAGTCAAGCGGGAAATGGTGACTACACGAATGAGCAGTATTCAACACGTCACTGATGGTCACGAATAAGCTAAAAATGATAACTGATCGCTTCATTCGCTTCTGGGCAGTGGATATTCCTGCTGATGCAGCTCCATAGAGTGCAGCAGATCAGGGTGAAGACAGTACATTTTACGAAGAATGTACACATCTGATCTACGTGAACCAAGCGCTGTGAACCACAGTTTCCATTTGCACTTTCAGGAATGTACAGCAGTTATTCATGTCAACAACATTACAACCGGATGACGTCACCTGAAGACAAGTCAAGTGGGCTATTCGCTATCCATACATAACGTAGACAAAAATCAATCCGTTTTCGCACCGGAGTTTGATATGTTCAAGTAGCAAGGAATACCTACATCACGTCAAATAATTTTGCCGAAGTGAGCGACATTACTCATCGGGGATGTAGGCTGCCGGTAATAAGAAATTGGGGGAAAGAAAGTAACAGAGACATCCAGTAATAGGGACGATTCTCGGTTGTATACACAAGACCTTTAACAAGTAAACGGCCTAATGTATGGCTACCAGATGCAATGCCTTCTTTTGTCAGAAAGACATCCAACTGACAGGTGCTAAGACCTAGTTCTGTCCAGCGAAACACGAGCCAGCCTTATTACGTACACGCTGTTTAATTGTTAACGGTGTAGTGCTGTGTATCTGGGCGTAAACACGAGACACACGACCTTCAGTCCAGTGTGCAATATACACACGCACGCGTGTGGCAATTCATTCAGGTGATCGACTTCAAATGAACTCGCCCGATGGATCACGCACATCCAACACTTCGCAATTGCTAATCAACTTCGCTGGACGCCATACACAAGGGTTGTCAACTGGTACACTGACTAGCTACAATGATTTTGTTAATGACTTGCTACCCTCTCCGGTGTGCCGGTAGCCAAGACCTGGACACGATGAAAAGATTACAAGACGACTATCTTCAGGAAAGTTGAGCACATCTGGTTGAGTTGTATAAAGACTTCTTCGAGAGATCAAAATCCATCAAGGACATAAGCTCCCGAATAGGTGATAAATCTAAGTATGGACACACGTAGTGATTAGACGGGGAAAACAGACGAAAAACGGGCATCATTAAAAATGAAATCGAGCTGAGGCTTAGGTTCAAAACATCTTGCCAAGACTTAGGGCTGCGGAAACAAGTCTGTGAACTCAATTCAGAAATGCAGAGAAATAGAAGTTTGTATAGTCTGTCCGACATCAAACTTGGCTCAGCGGGATGACTTCAGTTCATATGTCTCATCCCTAACCAAATATCGAAACAAACTACAGAATCCTGAGCATGGGGAATTGACCTAATCCTAACGGACACTCAGCACGAAGTTAATGAGCTGATATCGTTGGACCAAACTCAACCATCATACTGACTTACGGACATGTCTGTGTATTTATAATACATCACTGTAAATCCTGTTTAGCTGTTCTAATTTTAGCAATGAGTGTGAAGCGTGTGGACAATGACGTTACCCTTAGGAAGAAAAGAGGGCAATTGGCTATAGACGTTTGTGAACCACTATGTTAAACCGTTAAGCAAGTGGAATGAAGGTATGCCGAATGCCGTTAGGTAAAGTGGCTAACGAACGGACGAAAGTGTTTGTCGGGCACAGTACTACCCAATGGCCAGGGATAAGTCCACAGTTACGTGAATGCGGATATATTCGGAATAGCACAATACCATACACACTAAGCTTAAGTCGATAATATTGAAGTCCGTTTAACCGACGTAAAAACTGTCAACTCAACCACAAACAGGAGTTATCAGTGACATCAGGAATGGAACCTGTGGTCCTATATAAGTTCGATATTTGACTTCAGCAACAGGGAACCCATCGAAGCTGTGCGTGGGTAATCAGTGTTGAAGTTTTTAGGTACTCATGTAAAATCTTTAGTGGTGTCCCACAATATTACTCATTATCATCCTTGCTCTCGAACATTCCCGTGAACAACATATTATGGAGCATTGAGATGTGACTTTTGCGGCGGCATCGACTCTTTTCCGGATGAAAATTTGGTGGTTTGGAGTATGCCGTCGGTTCTGCTGTGGTAGCTCAAATCGGAGCGGAAATATCATTTCATCGGCATGGAAGGTGAGTTTCTCCTCACATACCGTAATGTACTAGATCAAAATTGGCAGCGACCCGGACCCATGTTCAACCATGACGAAGGTGTGCTGGAGCAGGTGAGTAATTCCGTCTATCTGGGGAATTATATAAGCGATGATGGAAGTTTTAATGAGACAATCCGCAGTCGCACTTCGTTTACACCTATTTAGCACGCACCACAATTCCCCACACAAAACCTGAAAGGACAGTTCTATCAACAGAATCAAAGGCTGCTATGATATCCAGAAACAAACACTGTTGGCCGTTGGCGAACGCGTTAGAGTCCAAACAACTGAACGGGGGGGGTGAATAATTGATCAGTGCATCCACAGCCTAAACGATATCCAGCTTGCTTATTGTAGCACTGCTGTTCATGTTTTTTGGCCCATCTGAATAACAGAACTAACGCCAACAGAATGAGCAGAACAGAAATAAGTTCCTGAGAACTAAGCAATACGTGGATTCTCGCACAAGCTTCCTAGATCATCATTCTCTAATGAGAATGATGATCAAACATGCAGTATCTAAATCCCCGAACTTTCACTACCAATATCTAAATGTTAACCCAGGGAAACAAACCCACTGAAGGCGCTTCGTCCTTTCAAGTGGTCGCTATATTTATGAAGTTCCTGCATTTGTCCATACTGCATGAAACCAGTGAGCTAAAAACGTTGTCGTATGGATTATGTTGATAGCTTCTCTATAGTCTGTGATCACCCAGACAATTTAGATCGCTTTAAACGGCCTGATCAGTTGATCGGTGAAGAATGTGCTATGCTCCTCAAAGATTAAAGTATCGGTTCAGGGACTGAGGCAACCTGTACTTTTGCTCACCCTTATTGTCAACAGAGGTTGTGAATGAAACAGGCAATAATCACACTTAAAAGACCAGAATGGTGTTTATCAACCTGCGCCATGCACAGCGGCGAAAGTGCATGGTCTTTTTGTACGTAACTGGCGCTTGTACGTTTCATCTCCCCAGTTGGATGTGGAGCCCTGCTTACTTGAAAAGAAGATATCCGTCGATTAAATATTTGCAACAGTAACCGCTTGCGCATGAATGCAAACGCGTGATGAATTTAACAGTTGAGCAACGAGAGTATCAGCAGACGAATATCTTGGTATAGTAATTTGAACGCACATGTATCTGACGCGATCTTCTGGTATCGGTTTCGTTGAATTAGATACGTGTTTCGTAGACCATCGCACCAGCTGACTGACAGTCTTGTTTTCGGAAACCGCTCTAGGCTGGAAAAGAAATCGCAGCGACTAGATAGCAGTTTGTAGCATGAAACAATGAACATCGGGCCTTGCTTCCGTAGACCCAACGTGCTATGTAACTGAAGATCAACGAAGCCCAACACCCACAATGGGAAGTGCTGACGGATATAACCCAGTCGTAATTACTGAAGTCTGTGTGGAAGATCTATTCCAACATAAGTTTGCTCAACTAGCCCCACGCCGTTTACCGATGTGTGGAGTTTACATGTATATCACTGAAGTAGTTAGAAGGTATACATGATGTGACTCAGTGTTATGCAACCGTCATCAGCACGGGATCAGATCATATGGCTTGAAGTAATGGTCGATTGAGATTTTGGGAATAAGTAACCAGAAGTTACAATCGATGATCACAGAGAAATAGTAGCCGAACGGATAAGAGCTTTGGTTCGTAACACGAAGAGTTGCGGGCTCGGTTCCCAATTCAGACTAACTCTACCTGATGAGTCGAAGCAGGGGCAAAACCGGTGGTGCAATATCAGGATGAGGGTGGGTAACAAGCAATATAACTAGAAGTTAACGCTGTTGTAATACCCGACATCTGGGAAGCACATGCATGCAAACAAATTCGAGAAGACGATTAGAAAACACAAAAGGGGGAAATGGAGATTGTTAAGTCGCTTTTACTGTCGAAGCCAACCTTACGTAACCGATCAAGAGGTGGTAGGAAAACAGACGGTGTTTATTTTCTGTTGGACAGAGGATCATTACAAACGTACCAAGAAATCGATCAGACCCCTATTCATTGGTGGACGCAGTTAGTTACATAGCACATAAATGAATTTCTGAGAGTTGGAACATTACAAAAGATGTCAATCATTATGGTCCTAATCCGGTAATCTCCTACCGACAACGGCAATCGATAAATAAAAGTCGGATGAGAGCGTAGTCAATCAGATAACATTTCAACGACCCCAAACAGAAGTTCCTAATTGGAATAAGTTGAAATTGCAGTAAACGATTAAAAAAACTCCCGAAAGATTAGTTAAAAAAGCGCGGTAACGGTAAGGCAAAATGCAAACGTTGTGGTTGTAAATCAGAGCCAATCAACGCAACCAGTAAATATCTAATGGTTTCTGGGACCTATGTATCTATGAAACCAGTTAACTTGCATAGAAAAATAACAAACAATATGACCTTAAACACGAGTCGAAACACAATAAGCTGAACATTGCTATCATGCAAAATGAAAAAAACGTTCACAGGAAAGCAAACGAGAATGGAGAACCGTCTGAACACAAGTATACTGAAGACGTTTGAAAAACGTCTCAGCAATCAGTGCTACGTACTTCAAAAGTGATTTGGAAATTTAATGTTGAGAAGTGGTGAATGTGATACATTTGTATGCCGTTAGGTCATATTAACGGAATGATTTACCCTAATTCGTAAGTGCATACTGGTCTCAAAATTACACAGTGAAAACGATGGAATCGACCACTAATCATACTGTTGCGCGCTCTAACTTTGGTTACCTCGAGTGCTTCCGATTAAAACTGAGCAACCTGAAAGTGCAGAGCACGTGACAAGGCGCAACAGCAGACGGTGATAATTTCTCAACTAAATGCAGCAGTTGTGATGATCCACGGTGTATACCACATCAGAAGGTACATTTCCACATCAGTAGGAAGCATTGGGAGGCATTCAAATGAAACGTCATGTCTAATGTCAAGCAATTCACAAGTGAAAAATGAAGGTAGTGTTTGAACATCTGAAAGCACCAGAAAATGGTACGAAGGACGTAACGCGGCCCTTGTATTTCCCACTTGTACGGATACAAAATGCATAAAACCGACTCGGATGTGAAAAAAGCCGACGAATAGAAAGTGATTAGATTTAAATCACGACTATGAAAAGACATCACAAAAGGATGAGCATGTCAAGTATAGTAGGGTCACTGATTTCCAGTGTGTGCATTTAAAAGCAGTGCAGAAATGACGGGAAGGTGATGGGGAAGAACATGAGGCGAACTTTCGGATGTGAGAATCAAATAAGTTTAGTCCTCCACAACATAAAAAACGCATTTTTACACCAATACGCAATGCATAGCAAATTTCTGCCCATCGGTTACCAGACCGTTCATTCTTTGCCAACAGCCCGGCACAACAATGTAAGACACGAGTGATCACGTAATGACCTAGAAAAAGAGGACCGGAGATCCTGAAACCGAGACGGTCTTTGGCCGGAGATGTCAGGCACCATGACAGATAATTAGGCTCAATGACGTGAATATGGTAGCTGTTCGATTGAGGTACCTGTGATGTAAGTTCAATGACTGAAACAGAACAGTAAACGTTGTCTCAGTCCCAGTTTGCAACGCGTAGACACCTTAATGCCGAATGGTTGAGTTTAGATCTCAAGAGTTTTATGTAATATCTTATTTTTACCCTCCTGTTAACCTTATCTACTGTTCCTTACATAAATGCACGGCAAGGAAACCGCAATTATGTGTGCTCGCCGACAACGAAGATCGTGAGAAACCACAACCATACTCCAACTATTGGGAAACAGTACTCTCAGTACCTGAACAATTGATCATCATTGACATGACTAAAATATCTGTACAGATTTCTTGTTCACAGGCTACAGTGACTGTTAGGAAAAATGGAAGGTAGACGAACCTTCGGGATATGTTTCGAACACTGATTGATCACCCAGTATCCAATCAAAATTCTGGCCAATAGCCAGGTGTAATAACATTACATAGCACTTCTGACATCAGATTTAGATTAATCATTCAGGATTTGCTTATCCCGCTGATAACGATGACGAAAATGTTGTGGAAAAAGAATCAAAACATGTGCCGAAAAAGAGCGGTTGACAGCAAAGATTGACTACGGAACGCTGATACGTCGAAAGATATCTCCAAATGGCGACAGACACGGTCACAAGAACATCAGTCTGCCAAGTTACTCCGGTGCATAGGTCTGACAAATCGTAATACACTTGGTACACACGTTCTTATATACCAAGAAAGGGTGCATTCTCAGATGGCAAATGTATCTTATAAAAAGTTTAAAGCGTTCGTTGACAGTACCATGACGTAGTATACGTCAGCTGACCAGAAAATTTTCACCAATTTAACGAGGAAGCACGAACTTTCAGACAACTCGCTATGCAGGTGGAATACACATTCTATCGACTCACGGAAACTCGTGGATAACTCCAGTGTGTGGTATACTAGTTTCCTATGGATTTCAAAAACCGTTCCTATTAAGTGGCACTGGAGACGTTCACGATATAATGACACATCCTGTGTTGTGGCTTACTACAGTGATGATAATAATAACAGCTCTCGTTGAACATTATAAACATAGTATTCCCATGACTAGGGGACACAAAAATCGGTCATATTAAAGGGAGTGGTCATTAAGAAAGAGGTAGTCACACTTGTCCATGCTTCAACTGCACGTGATTGCTCCTAGCATGCTACACAACAAAAGGACAGGTAGTGTCCCTGAAAATATATATTCACTATACTTTACTTGCCTCGGACATTTACATTTCCCAGCTGGCACTTAATTAACGTCCAGTTTTTCCTGAGTGCGCCACTGAACCATAATGGAATTTGACAACCTTTCGCAATATTTTAATAGGGCTGTACAGAATAAATGACTCTAGCTGGCTCGCTAAGTGAAACGTCAGCACAACTGAAGTGACCCTATCATCTAGACCGCCCCCCCCACCTCGTTGAGTTCATTTTCAAGATCTTCGTGCTAAATACAAAGGATACCGAGATGTAAGTGGTGAGAAGTGGAGAAATAGGTAGACTGAACGAGCTAGCTGTACTACCGTGTTGTTTAAGGCGTGAACACATCACCGCGATTCTAGAATAATCTCTTCATTTTCCACACTGATTAATCCCTCAGTATATATATATATATATATATATATATATATATATATATATAATTTAGCATCTGTGCGAGTAGGAGCATCCAAAACGGCAATCACAAGCTTGCAGGTGAAACACAAGACTTGCTAACCGGATACCAAAAACGTAAGTAGGAGATTTGAAGAACATGAAGAGGGTGGATGAATGATGTGAAAATACCACATTAATTCGTAGTTTGGATGGTGTGAGTGTGGCAAGCTCTCAAATTGGGCAAATGAGACATAAATCCCACTTGAGCATGTCACAAACAGTCATGTTGGTCAAAAGGCTCAACGATGAGATAAGACGGCAACGAGGATCAACACCGAGGATTACGTGGCGTGCGCATGTGTATAGGACGATAAGATATACACGATAAATAATGGTAGCGAGCGTTGTCCACGGGTTCAGGAAACCAAAAATGCGATGAAAGACCCAGTCATAAATTGTCTACTAATTAGCGGCTGAACCGAATTTAGACCAACAGAGATTTTGTGACCGAGCTGGTGTACAAGATGAGGTGTACACATATGCCGAACCACAAGCTATATACAGGCACACTCACAGGCACAAACGCATGCATGTGCATCGCCGATACGAGCATGTCTACTAACGTTCAGTGGTCAACACTTTTTCGAAGGCTATTTCGAAAAAAACTATAATGGTGCAACCAGAAACCACTATGCGCGTCCATCACAATTTTGCTTTGTGTGCCACAAACATGCCGCTACCGGTTGGAAATCTTGGCTGTGTGTGTGTACATTTAACAATCTGGCTTCTTCTTCTGATTCGCTTACAGGGTACTGACAACATAGATCACTTGACCCAGTTAGAGGTCACATTTTGGGGGCAAACAGGAGGACAAAACTGTCCGGTCTTATTTTCAATGGCCGAGAAGAGGGGAGGGATAACACGGTTGCGAGCACGAAAGAGGAATAGTCTAGCTAAAGGGACATTGTAATTGATAAATGAGCAAGTGTACTGTTCAGCATTTCTCTCACGCTTCAAATCGAACAGGAGCTATACGGTTGACGTAAAGTGAATAACGTGAACCTGCCTACGGCTGAGGGAAAATTATCCCTCAAAAAACCGTGCCCAGGATTTGTGGTAAACGCAAGTCTTGAAGAGATGGGATCACATGAGATAAGCTAGTCTGTCTAACAGCTGTACTGAAATAAGGACTACGGAGAAACAGAGAGCCAGTAAAATTGTGACAAGGACAAGGTTGTTAGAGATTTGAGAAATCTACGTAGAAGAAACAAAGAAACACTTATTCACAGGACATACAAAGAGAAACTAAATGAATCAGACTTAGATATCGAATTTGATGAGAGCTGAACAATTACATAAAACTGTTGTTTACGACATAAAAACACCGTCAGAACGTGTGTATGTGCTGCCGCGAAGGTGATAGCCATTCAGGAAACGAAAGAGCAACGCTATGATCATACGGAATAACATACGAATTCGGACTATTTCGGTGGTGCCGATGACAACTGCTCATCACCATGCGGTTGTGTGTTCGAGCGCTCGTGGTCACCGCAAGTGCTCCTACTTGATAGGGGCTAGTCCATATTTGATGTATATCAGATGGTGGCAGCACACGACTTGGGACACAGAATAAAAAACGTGTGCGTAAAAGATAAATGTGTACAGATAAAAAAGCCTTTTAGATTTGTTTCTCAAACAGATCTCCCATGAGCAAAAATACCCTCGGCTATATCTTGTCCATCTATCTATAGAGAGGAACATTGAACAGGATATGACATTTTGACACTAGGTAGCTCTTTTGAAAAACAAACCACTCAGGGTCATACGCTTGCTTTCCAGGGATTTAAATTAGCTTAATCTCCTCATGAAAAAACGAGTACAATGGGTCTACCGAGTCAAATTCAGCTTGTTTGTACGCTCACTCGGTGTGAAAAATGAGCACGATTAAACATACTTCTCTAAATTAAAATGATTCTAGTGGGTTTGGTGTGTGCTTGTGTGAAGTCACCTGCTTGCAGATCTAACCTGATGGAATTTACGCCAAATCAGTGCCTATAGCTGAGATGTGTGAGTGACGTTCTTCGGTGATTACCTTTTGCAAATATTAGTGGGACGTCCACAGTTGCATTGGTTCAACCACAACGTGCACACCGAAAAACAGTCGTCACCTGTAATCACCATCCAGAGGGTTCTGAGGTATACAGGCAATACCAGAGATTTTGTTTTGAACTCTGCATGTTTGAAATTACTAACTCAAACGACTTCATTGTGGCATGAGATAACGATCACATAGCCAGAAAGAAGAAAGACAAACCATACTTGATCAGCATGTCGGAGATGCTAAGAGCAGTGAACTAAGTGAACTTCATTAGTTAGGTATGATCATCCTCTTCATTGCATCGCTCAATATAGTTTTCAGCTCGGTGGTTGTAAGGTAGTTTTGCTAGCTAAGTTTCCGGGGTTGAATAAACAACAGTCAACCATTGTCTAGGTCAGACAGCTAGGCATTATCTGGGCCCGTACGTAATTAAGACAGTAAATATTCGACGGTTAATTGCCAACCAGTCCAAATGACTTGCAACTATTATTAGTACTAACCTCCACGTGTAAGCCCATAACATTAGATGATGGTTGAGTATACTCACAACAAGTTGCAAGCGAGTCACTTAACAGGATAGTTTTATTTAGAGGCTCTATAGTATTTTAACATAATGTGAACAAGTTTAGTACGACCTCTGTAGGACGCATGAGCGCCTATCTGTTGTGATGGTTTCAACAAAGTAGGATTGTTACTCATTGTGTAGTATTCAGTCAAGCAGACTCCACGAGAGTAAGACAGCCATCTCATGAGAAGAAACACTGGATTTCCCAGAAGATGTTTACTGTTAATGCCGAATGTTGTACGTGTAAGTCCTTAAGCGGACGGCAAATTTAACGTCTTGCAGTAATCAACACGATCGATTTAGATGCGTAGAAAAATCTCAGATTGGTAGAATTAACAGAACTGAACGGTGGAAGGGAATGTTGAAACAAGTTGTTTTCCTTATAAGAATTTGCACTCAATTAGGAATGCGACTGTACTGTTAAAGTCTGTAAGCGGTGCGGTTAACAGGGAAGGTTGAAGAGCATAAAACGGAAAGACATCAATATCAAGCAAGTGAAACGAATTTTTCCTTAGCCATTCCAGATTCAAAGGAGGACAAAGATGATGCTTCTGTCAAGCATAATGAGTGGCAATTCAAGAGTCATACACATTAGTGAGCAATGAGAAATTTGGTTATATCGTTACGAATAAAAGTCAACGTCGACAAAATCTTATTTAGAAAAGTCAGCCATCAACAGCTTGTGACCTAACAACCCGTGTGCCATAAACCTTTCTGAAAGAGTGGATGTGAATAATCTGACAGCAATAAACGTTCGACGAACAACAAAGCATCGAGATCCTGCTTGACCACCTTGCACCATGAAAAACACAAAACAACGACAAAACGACCCAGAAATAGCACGCATCGTTGGCACTCAATACAAAATGTGTCGAACCTCAAACACAGTCGTGTATACCGAAGAATATGATTTGGAAATAGCATGGATATCACACTACATTTTGATCGGTATGTTCCCGATATCTCCGAAATCAATTCAGGCAGCCCAAATACATATTCTTTAAATCGAGTATATCATAGCCATAACAAACCGAATTCGCTAGCGGTCATTGAGACCAACTGTCTGCAAAAAAAAACAAAATTACTGGAAAGTAACGTTTACAACGAAACTTGCAGTAACAGCTAAATGAACTAGAGTAATAACAACAATGACCAATGTGCACACTTCAGTGTTCAATGTAAATCAACAAAATTTTCGATCAAGCTTCGGTAACCGAAAATATCACTCAGTAGGTCAAATAAAATAACAGATTTCGACTTTAATGAAACACATTGACTGAAATTAACATGATGGTTGCTGTTCTTTTTGGAGGTAGTTGAACATTCACAGTTTTAGTCACAAGCAAATGTGGTTGAGCATCTACGACTGATAAGTTGGTCGCGCTAAGCGTGAGATCCGTGGAGCATCAGTCACCACAGCTGCTTCGCAAGCAAGAAAATGCATGCTTAAAATCCGATCGGTGCAAGAATATGCACTACAGATGAGCTTTAACATGAGATAAACTAGAAATAAGCGTCGTTTTCGGAATCACTTGGTTGACAGGTATACCTGTATCAGAAAAATGCAATCGGGGGCGAACGGTGATTAGTGGCCAAGCTTTCACGAGGAAACCATGTAGACCACTGTGTCAATGACCTCGCATTGAGTATGAATGAATTATCACGTACAAACAATCGCCGCAATCGCCTGTGAGGAATGCTCAGATCGTCCGATCGTCTCGAGCAGAGACACGCTGACCGTCTGTTTGCTCCAACTAACGATCTTACGACTAGAACTTCTCAAAATAAAACAACGGAAACCTGTAGGCTCGTTGAGAGACGACGATTGATTGGCGAGCTTTAACAAAAGTGGAACTCGAGTCTAATGCCGTTCGAAAGCGGCTGGCTGAGAAATCTGAGAACTTGAGAGTCGTAACTTTGAGTCATGACTATGATTGCTGTTCAGCTCATGTTAACCAAAATCACCTATTGCTTACCAGTAATTTAACATTTGTGTTAGATAGAAAGGATTTTTCCTTCCTGGCTAACCAGGTTTCATCAAAAGCGTACCTATAGACTTACGAGGGTAGAAATCACAGCTGGAGAGGGCCAGAATGAAAGGGATTCACAACCAAGTGTGGAGTATGACGCAGGGTATAGCAGCGGATTAATAGAAACATCTGGAAGCGACATCTGAGGGTAAGGAGTGGAGGATGAAGAGGAGTAATAAGGTGGATATCCACAGACATCTTCGGTTAATTCGTTCTGCTCCAAATGAGAGCATGGAGTCAGCCAAGTCAGTTCAGACGAAGGTTGAAATTCACGGTGTTCCGGCTGCGACAACAGGAGTGAGCAAATGTGGTGGGAACTACAGGTGGGCAACGTGTATCCGAGGGTGCCTGCAGACAAGATGGATGTGCTACCGCCGTTTGTGTTCAGGTGACAGTCGCGTGAACGTGGCAAATAAAATGCGGATAATGGGCTAGGTGTTCGTAAGGATTCGATATCCATGGAAAAGACAAAAGGTCGTAAACTCATACAACGATGCAGAGGTGCAACAAGCCAGTCGTCAGCCGACAAGCACACACATGTACGGCAGAACTTCGACAGAATAACGTTCAATCACTGAGCCAAGGTCACACACCGGTCAGTCGGACAAGATCTGAGCTTTTCAGGTGGGTGATGAAAGTGGGGACATGAACGTCACAGCGGCAAACAGGGCCACGGATAAGCGAGAAACCAGGCGCCCGCAGGGAAGCGGAGGGGAAGTGACTGTCATACCAGTGAACGCACGTTCGTGATTTGCGTTTATGTCTGTCTGTTAACGTGTGTGCAAACGGCGAACAACCAATCAGGAAGTTCGAGGAAAAGGGCACACCCACAGCCTACAAAACAGGCGTATGCATGCCCAAACCATTTACTTGCGCATGAACAGTACGGTCAGAGACACACGGGAAGTCAGTTGGTCATCGTAATCACAGCATGAGGGCCTTACTTCTACCAAGACAAAACAGGAATAGGAAGGGTGTGGAGTGAAAAAAAAGGGGGAAAGCAAACGGAGAGATAGCACTCCCCGCAATCAACCAGTCAAACCTAAAATCAACTTAATATCGGTAGGTGCCAATGGACCAGCAGCCAAGCCGGGTAAATAGTGTGCATGAATCGACATGAGTAAACCGCATATGGCCTCAAAAAATGCCCTCCGATCAGAAAAAACTGTCAATGGCATCGCGATCTTCGTTTTTGTTCATTCCCACATATCATCATCCGACGGCATCATTCACGGCATGCTTTCAGTCAAACGGCTGACGAACGAAAGCACCAATTCGTCCCATACTAAGAGGTAAATAAGTTACTCAAACTCAGTAGCAATACAAGTTAAGTGAGATACTGTCCTGAAAAATCCCATATGCGATTCAGAACAGAGTATAGTGAGTCTGTTTCCAATGGGAGAGTTCAAACGTTAGCCGTCCATTTGAAGGTATCCATTAGTCACGTGTGGATCTGTATTGTCATCCGAACCTAGTACCGTTGTCATTCGGTCGTGATATGAAGGTCGAGAAGTGACACAATTTGCACACTATGGGAACACAGTGAACGGACCAGGTTGTGTTAGTTTCGATAGCCGTTCGTCTTCTCGGCTGTGCGTCTTTCTTGGGTAACCGCAATCGGGAGCGCTTACAAGTAGCAAACGTGTGATAGCGTTCGATCTGCGTTTGTAGACTTCTACTCGTTTTTAACTGTTTAGCAATTTAATGTTTCAACGCTTCGTCAAACTGTTTTTTTTTAAATAGTCAACGTTTAAGTAGCGACACCGAAATTCGTCGGCGAAATCTAGCTGCATGGATTGAAGCGGCGTCCAATTCAGTTGCTGATGCGTTCAGCCGAGTCAACTGTTTAATGAGATGTGGAAGTATGAGAAAAGAAATCCAAGGACACGACCCAGTAAAGCCATAAACTTGACTTGATTTGGAATGCGATATCTTTTGGCGTTAGGGACAGAGTAGATGGGACGAATTCGCACACAAGCAGGATTGAGCTTCACGAACAAAAGGATATACACCACTGAAGCGTCCCAAAAGAACCGGCGAAACGTGACTTAGTTAAGTGCATTCGGCCGAAGTGTGAACTGAGTGAGAAAACTGCGAGTGATGCAGAGCCCACAACATGCCACCTCCTTAACAACCCGTCAGAAATAAAGGGCTGACATAAAGCATTTTCAAGGAGGGCATTTTACGTTGACATGTTTCTGATTGACAGGCCAAATGATAAATGAAGGCGTGAAGAAAGAGAGAGATGAGTAAATGTGGTTACATGCCTGATAGATCACTGGTGACAACTGGTAGAACAGGATGTGACTAGCAGACGCTAGTCGCTCTTGACAGGCGCGAACGTCGTAAGAATAAAAAAAAAGAGATTACAGACACGAAGATTACTACGAATAGTTGAATGGGACGCATATATAGCTTGCAATTACTAGTTAGTACCTTCAGAGCTAAATGCGACTTGAATAACATAGAAGCTTGATTACTCCTGAGTAAAGGAAGTCGGTGAAGATAAAGATACCACCTAGTCTGTGCCGGGTTGTGGGAATGAACTGGATAGGCAATGATAATCTGCTGACAGTGATCAAAGGTCCGAATATTGCAATCATTAAGCAAACGACATGCCAATGCGCACGTGAGACTTAGTGGAATACTCAATTCACTTTCTACAAACACTGCTTATTTGACAACCAGAGAGAAGACGCCAGATACAGTACAAAACTTTCAGTAATAAGCGGAGCGATGACAATTCTGCTAACTTAGCTAACTCATATTGAGTTCAATCCAACGCTTTGTCTGTACGCAGAGAAGTACTCGAGATTAGTAATGTCGAGTTTGTCGCTGCTCTTTTAAGTGACAAGTTCGTAACCCTAGGGCTCAGTAAAAACAGAAAGCACAGCACTGGATTAGCGAACACATGGGAATTGTCGTGTGGTTTGGTAAAACTATAAATCCACCTACCGTTGGGACAGACCAACAAGCAAAAGAAACTTCCCGAAAAATACGTCAATCGGAAACTACCAGACATCGATTGTGACTAAAATAAACAGTGGACTGAGTGGTACGCTACAAAACCATTCTGTTTTTAATTCCATCCGTGGAAATTGCTCGCGATTTGGGCAACAGACGTTCTAGCTTTTATGGGTGGTGGGGACTTGGTATATCCATTACACCACTTCCTCAAGATATGTAGCTTGCCGAAGTGACAAGAACGTCGAATCTCAGCCAATCGTCCATGCAAAATCAACCATGAGCAAATGTGACACCTTTTGGTCGGCAACCGAGAAGATAATGGGAACAAGGGTGGGGGTAAGTGGGCGGGAATGAGGCAGGGCAGAATAGAGAGAAGGTCGCACGGGTGCAAATGACATGGTGCATACAAGGAAATGCTTTTAATGGCACTTCGAAGTGGGTTAAAAACACGCAAATGCAAAAAAAGAGACGTGTTCACATTGTGCTAAACTAGTTCATTGACTCTCTCCTTGAAGCTTAGAACACGAATGTGAGACGGTTGGCTAGAATAGGTTATAAAGTGGTCGCAGTGTGATCCATTAGCCCTGATATATGTACGAACGATACATATGTGAAAGTGGGAAGCTGTGTATGTGTGTACACAAGCAAGTTTATACAAAAGTCAAAGCGTGACAATCACAAGAGCCAATATGTACACGATCACTGTGCAGCATGAGCAACAAATCAGAGATGGCTTGGATTAAAAAGCTTACCGTGGAAATCGCTTCTTTGGCATTCGACGCGCATGTGCTCGACGAAGATACGGAGCGCATTTGTGCAAGTTTGTTCGCTGAAGACTGAGTAGCTAAAAGGATCAATCAACGAAGGCAGTCGTTAAAAAGTTGACTAAAATAACGGTACACCCATTGATGCAATCACATGAAAAAAAACTATTGGTAGCTATTACACGTGCCGCTTTTGACGCTCTTATAAACACATAAAAGACCCACGATGATGATATTGAAGCAAGCAAGTTCAGAACAAGTCATATTTTTTGCCAAAATTATGTTACAATTAAGACAACAAGAAGACATACATTGCGAGATGCGAACATTTCGTTACAGTAAAATAAGCGTTTGAACTAAACAGGATTATCAAATGAGAAACAGTCAACTTTAATCGAATACAGAGCTCATCGATAGTCATCGCAACTCACACAACAGTCTAAGCATTGGCCAGTTAGCGCACATCTAGTATCACAATGGCCAACACACGCTGCTCATTGTACAAGTCCAATATGTACGGGATCGAACCAAGAGTGACAGAATCGCTAACGTTAACACTAATATGCAGCTTACTGATGCAACCTATGAGGCGTGCGTGCATGTACGCAGGTACACACACAACCACGGGTGTACAAATAACGACAAACACGACAGACCTGTTACAAACATGTTAGGTCAACAATGGCACGCTGACCTGAGAAGGGAGCATGCACAGACACACATAACCACACAACTAGGAGGTCCATATGGGATTTCCATAGCACGTTCACCGGCCACCAACACCGATTAGTGAGGAGATCGAAATTGAAAAACAGCTTGCGTTGGTGGTCCGCAAAGAAGAAATGGGAAGAGTTTGAAAGACACAGTTGATAACATCCAACAGGTGTTTCATGTTTTTCTTGTGCGTGCATGCTAGTCAATGTGCCCCCACGGACACACAAGGGTTAGTGCATGGCTGAGAGCAAAAATCCATGACAAATTTGTCAGGCACATAACCCAGTGGTTAAGAGCTAAATCACCGCCACGGGAGCGTCAGGCACACCGGACAATTTACAAAACAGACAACAGCGGCAGGTGGTGAATTGGATTGAAGAGGTTGAGTGCGGAAAACTGCGAGCAGGATGAAAACTGTATTACAGTGTGCAGACTAATCTCAAAGTCAGTGCGCTAGAAATAAAAGTCTTATTGCAAAAAAGCATGACATGCCCTTATAACGGCCGCCAGGAGACGATGCTCACCATGTGTACCAGCCCTGGAAGTGCAGTTTGATGAAGGGTCGATGAGGCTAGTAGGTGTGGGTAGGGAATACCATGAACTCGTGATGGATGATGCTGCAGAGACGGCCGATGGGAGGTCGGTTTCAAAACCGTAGTAGGCGGCAGCGACGGGATCTAGCTGAGATAGCATGGAACCCGGAACAGAGGCCAACTGAAGTGAAGAGTTAAAATGGAATTATTAGTTACATTGAAAACGAGCATGAGGAGAATAAAACGCATCAAAAATCGCGGCTTGTAACGAGTATTAACGATAAATCGATTGTAAACGAGCAACTTACGGGTAAGGACACCACGACTAGATTGAAAAAGACTATACGTCAGCAAAACCGATACTAGAGTCATACGATTATCTGCAGATGTGATTGGTATGGGACCAGCATAAGAGGTCGTCCTACTGATGTTTTCCATTAAGGATGAAAACGTTACGTGCAAATTATCGGGCTTTCCAAATTCAAAAAAAAAGTTTTTGATGTGGCCTGGATACAGCCATCGATGAAAATATTGGGAATCACCTTAATGGATATCACACGTTCCATAGTCAAGTTTCGAGTTATGTGGGAAGTTATACAAGGCAAAACTTTCACAATCCATTGGATACAGAAGGAAACTGAAAATCGTTTTTATACGATTAACTCGATTGAGAAATTCGGGCTGGAAGCAGACAAATCAAAACTCTAGGTACCACTCACTCAATGCGACCCACAAACACATTGAACCACTAGAATACATAAAGTAAAAACCCAGCACACAAGCTACCTTTGCGTGTATCTTCTTAAAGGAAACTAAACACACAGATTTAGGAGTTGTGGTATAAAGGAACACAAAACAAAGCATGCGGATGACCCCATTTTCACGTTCGCCTTCGAAAAATGGAATAGGCCTTTTGTCAAATTGAGGCTAGAGATAGCAGACCAACAACCGATGTACAAACTTTAAGGTGTCAGTAGTAGTGTTTTAGCACAATATACGGATGAACAAATGCGCCACACGTGAGCAGCCGGTTAACACCCGAAACACTAACGTAATATTCTGTGGAAGATCCGAGAGCTAAATTTACACTGTAACTGCTACATGGCTTTGACCAGAAATACCCTGATTAACTTCACAGACTCAATCGCCAACGCACGGACGATTAACAGATAGGCCAACTTGAAAAAAGAAGTGGAACATTCTACGTATCGTGAAAAGCTCCAGACAGTCCGATTTATCATCAACTAGGGGTTATTTTCAAACGTCATAACAAAATCAAATACTGATAGCAGTTCCGTGGGTAAAAACCAACAAACCCGGAAAATGGAAGTCGTTATAGTCATTGACAGGATATGGAAACTAAAAGCATGCTTTGTAGGGTAGAAAAACCAAACAAAAAAACGAGCACACTGTATAATGCTTGCAAAAGGTCATTAATAAGTAACTTACCGAATGCAAGTCTGATCCCACATCTGGAAAAGGAATGATCGCACGAAGTCATAATTATTATTGCCAAGTCCACATATAAAAGGTCCACACTTAAATATTGTCTTTAAGGCACAAGACGTTTTCTGCTATCATATGACAGGTCATATGATGGAAGATGGTTACATTATGGACCTGTCCAAACATCAAACAGAAAATAATTGAGACAACTGGAACACGAACCCACAACCGTTTGAAATTATGGCCGGTGACATTTTCACGGAGGCAAAACAAGTTGCGGAAATGTAATACGCTTAAATGAATCACGTCTTACACGCGTTCACTTGACGGCTCTGCCTGGAAGCAAGCGAGAAGTCCTGAAAATCTCAAATAATTCCGTTGGAGATAGGAGTGAAGTCTTAGTTGGCGGGTTCACTGTCTGGAATGAACAGACAAGCTGCACGAGGTGGCACGGCAGACTGTTCACATGAAGTGGTTGGTTTTGTGTTTATGTTTGCTGACTCAATTACGTCTAATGTATTGACAAATCGCTAACCGATTAAAAACAGGCCGTCTGCATGCTCGTGAGATTTCAATGTACGTCAACGAATGGAGGCCTGTAAACTCACTAGGTTGAAGTATTCCTTATTCAACCGGATACACGATACGTGCAAGAGGGTTGAACCACGAATAAGCCATGGGGTGATATATATGCGCCTTTTAATTCAGTCACAGTGTCAAACCAATCCGACTAAAACGGAAGTCAAACTCGCGCAATGTCTAGTTACAAGAAAAGGCGCTGAGACGCGTAACATAAAATGAATACACAAAACAGGTACAAAATGAGGCTGGATAAGACAAATCTCCTACATAAACGCCACTGGGTAAGATTTTGTGGCTTATCTGACAAAAAGTCAACTCAATGATGTTATGGATCAAGGGGCAAAAAGCAAGTTACCATGGCACTTGGCGTTAAGTTAACCCCGACAGTACAGTCACAATACCTGATGATTTTGTTCTATAGAGAAGGTAATGATGTAAGCGATATAATAAATGAACCCTAATAAAAACGAAAACCGAGCCACCTATTGTTCGAATAGAAAGAGCAGAATGTGGTAAGTAGAAAAAACTACGTATCGTGAAGGATGTCTATTTAAAATAAACCCTATTAGTGTCTGGATAAAGTTAGAAAGAAAAGTAGAGGTCTGGATGACCAATTAATTCAGTGGAGGGATGCATTCCGATGAGAAAAATGGCAACAAGGATTCACGAAAATGGCTTCGGTGCTGTAAAAATAGGCGATCGCATAAACTTGGTAGTTACCTGCAGAACAGGATCCTGTTTGTGTTTCTGAAGTAAACGCTGAATGCTGATGTAGAGAAAATAGAGGTTGGTTTGGCTGTGGCTGTGCGGTCGGGATGGTTCCAGAGGCCGCTGACAACGTGGGATACAGCTGATTGAAAGAAATCATTGGAGAAGGATAGCCCGTAGCAGGACCCGAATCATGTGGAGAAAGCGCTTGTAGCCAAGGACTTGAGGTCGAATGCATCATTATGGTGAAACCAAGACACAGATCCACAAATACGGTCTGAACCGCTTGACTACGCACAATGTGTAGTCATGGACATAATGAGCGCTGAAAGGTTGGAGGGAAAAACGTAACAACCAAAGTCCCCGACTGATCACAGCAATCAAAGCACCGTCCAGCAGATATAACAGAGCATTTCATTTCTGACGGACTGTAATCAACAAAACAAAATGCGTATATCTTTCAATCTTATTGGACAATCTACGTCTTACTCGCTGAAGGCTGACGGTACACGTATTCACTTATAAGTGGCTATGAGCCAGACCGCAAGGTGCAATTGATCCAGCCGGCACTAACCACTAATGAAGAAGAATATTCTGAGGGAGAATACTGGAAAAAGAGAAAATTGGGAACAGCAAGATTACACAGAAACAATGTATATGATGGCAAGCAATTCATTACGGCAAACGGCCATCCTGGACAGTATTTCTAACCAGTGATCTGACCACTCAAGGGGTCTCAGCCTGCTTGTCTCACCCAAAGAAACAGCTGAGGTCTCCACATTCTGTGGCCACAATGCTACCCGACCACTTCGTAGGTTTAGACAATTGTTTGTGGTCTTGAGGAATTAAGCCCAGAGTGGTAAATGTTTAGGTAGGGTATGGAGCAAATAAGCCACACATAACGGACTGTGGTTTTCATTAGCTGACCAACTGAATGCGCATCTAGAAATTTTAAAAACATGCGTTGGCAAACAAATACACGGTTTGCGTGATCGTTCCATCTGATGTGGGTCCACTTTCGAAAATAACAACGGTTAAACACTGTATGATCATATCCCCGTCGAGAGCATGCTATTTAAGTCAGTCATCTGGAGGTCGTTCCATACAAGTGTTGAAAGTCGACCAAGATGTTGTCAACTGTGAAGCTGAGGGAGAAAGACGGGATCGTAGAACCTTATCGAGCCCCATTAGTAATGCTAAAGGACGACGGTTGCTTGGGTTACATATCGGTGTGATTAGTGAAATGAAGCAGTGAAAGTTGTAAGGAAGCTGTTTCAAAGATGACGCTTCAGGCTTACGTGGAGCTCCGCTGATCGATCTTAAGACGCAGGTGCAGTGATTTTCGATGTTCAGGTTCGGAGAGGGGTTTTTAGTAATTACAAACCACCCCTTCTCCCCCTCGCTTCTCAGTTAGGGCTTTTCAAGCATCAATGTGAACCACTGATAAGTTGCTTGCTGTATTGGTGGTCATGACTCGACGAAGTGCTTTGGGAAAGGTGGCATGCCTCACAGAAAAGAGTTTACGAACGAAACAGTCCTGGTATGCTGTTTTGTCGACTGAGACAAAGACTCTGAAGTGTTCAAAAAGGAGTAGTAATATACACCTGTATGCACCGCTGAGTTCTAGTAATAGACAAAATGCAAAGATATTACGACTGTAGTGGTGAGTTGTACATACGGATATTATGGGTCGAGCTGTCATTGGTTCTGACAGCAGTCCACCAAAACGGCAATTTAATTAATAGGCACCAGTGCGAGAAACAAACAAACAAAACAAAACGGATGCCATTACAGAACAGTAAACAGCCTTAAGATACAGACTCGGCAACAGCAGCTACACGCTGCCATATCCAAGAGCGCTTCTAAACGTCGGTATCGTGCACTTCAGAACTCGCCAGGCAGTACTTCTTAACTTTGTTTAGACGAGTGACCAAAGCACTCATAATCGTCACCATGGCACAGAACGGCCTTCACATAATATGTACTGAGCAGTGAGCGCTGTGACAGAGTACAGACACTCTTTGTGATGTTTTCAGACGTAAAGGCTGCTTCAATTCAGTTGCTTGTAGCGTGATCTGGAACTGTCTTCTTCGCAAGGGAGTTCCAACGAAATACGCGAATCTATTGAAATCACTGTATGCTCACTCTATAAGCAGGGTGAGATTTTATGGACAACTGCCTCGGGTGTTCATCAATTCTAGCGGTGTTCGTCAGAGATGTCCGATTTCCTTCTTTTTGTTCAATTTCTTCATGGACGACATTCATCAAAACATGCATTATACGAAAAGCAGAAGACTGGAGGCCCGGAATAGCGCCTCCATTCGTTTTATGAGGGTATCATAGAAGCTGAGGAGAATCGGAGTGTCAAGTAGAATATAACAAGCGAATAGTAATAGTGTTGTATAAAAAGCAGCTTGGTTTGTGAGTAGTAGGGTGCGTATATTTGAGAACCAAAAGGAAGGTCCCAACACCCGGAAGACGATGGACCGGAAGCGACTATTGGAATAGTAGCTACGCAAGATGGGGGAAGTGCAATCAAGGCAAATAGCAGTGTGTTGTTCCTTGTTATAAACAATCAGACTCGACGGCACAAACCAATGACCTCGCGTCAGAAGCAGAATAGTAAGAGGCCCGTACGGTAAGCTTTAATAGTCTAAAAAGTGGCATACGACAGCTGGAATTGGTGAACGTAAACACATTACCAACTCAAGGATAAAATAAATACTACAAACATCTATAATATCATATCCCACCAAGAAATAAGGATAAGCACTAAGTGGTAGGTCACGAAGAAATGAATCAGCGTTTGCACACTAGTCGGATATTTGGTAGTGGGCGTCAATATGCAATAGGTTTAGGCGTATCCGTTTCTCAAACGGCGCGGATGAACACGCTGTTGCTGTCTTACTACCGATTCAATATTACGAGAGTGATCATAAGAGGAACACATCATCATCATTATCATCATAGACAGCGACATATCAGTGGTTCACACTGATGCCCAGCTACCACACAACCATGGAGAAGAAACAAACCCTGTTTAGGAAGAGAGAAGAAAAAAGGGAGGGGGGGAGGGGACCTAATCACTATAAATAGCTACGTCCATATTCAAACATTCAACATCAAGGCGCCTACATCTGGCAAACAAACAACCGAGCTGCAAGTGAAAGTAAGGCGTCATCAGCAACACAACTTCCTCACGGCTTTCACTGCCCAGCATCATTAGTGCACTCACTTCACAGACTACTCGGACAAACAACGACAACATCCACGCCACTGAGCTCGGTTAGCCGCCATCTCGCCTAACGTCTTAAGCCATCGACCCTATGAGTCACGATGGCTCCAACCCGGCAGACGAACCCGATCTACAGTGACTAACCCCCCAGTGAACGATTTCATTTGTCTACGCCAGGTCATCATCTGTCCACCTCGCACCTTACGCCAA
>LUCH01004853.1:0-24464 GCA_013368495.1 Paragonimus heterotremus
ATAGACAAAGTGGTTATAAATTATTTCAGAAAGCTTATTTTCAACCAATCAAACGACAGCAGCTTGTTTCGGCAGACACGGCTGTGTTAATATTGGTCAGAAGTGAACGCATGGTTGTCGATTAAACAATGTAAGGTCCTGTGAAATAGGAAGAGTTTACCATGTAAATATCTCTTATTTAGAATCAAACTGATAATATAGACGTATTTTTTTCAGGAAAATAATTTACAAATGTGGATGGAATATCGTTTAATTTGAAAAGACAAAAATAGTGGTTCTATATTGTCATCTATTACGCACAGTGTTCTAGAGTCATCAAATGCGTTGGTGAAAAAACGGTTACCCGATATGCGTACTTTGAATGGAAACAAGCAAAATTTACGTTGTAAATGAGAAAAATATTGAATAAGGTTGGAATCAATAGATTATATTCTCAAGATTTAAGATGATAGGTCGAAAATTGCCCACATTTTTTCGGTCAAGCAGCAAAGTATATCAGTTGATACGTGTTTGTAATACATTTTTTCTGGACATAAATTTTTCTGGTTTCACAGAGAAAATGGAATTCTTTGTTTCAAGAAGGTGTGAACAACAAGAAAGTATTCAAATCTTGCTACCTTTTAAACTGGAATGGAGCATTGGGTGACTATTTTCGATGACCTTACAGAAAGCAAATTTTTACATGCACTGTTACGCTCTACTTATGATAGTATGCTGTTTCTTGAGGGATTATCCCACTGCCTAGTGGTTTATGCACAGGAATGTGTAAATCCAGGATACGTCTCTTGTTGTAGTTCTCCATGAGAGAACGTAGCAATTGTACATCCTGTCTTGTTTAGTGACAAATCGTGATCAGGTGGCTTCTCGTTCATGACACATCTGGTTGCATTGAATATAACTAAAAAATCCACAAAAAACTATAGTAAAGAAGCACACTCGGTGGACTTGAAGAATACATTTTGGCGAAGGTCTGTTTTATGCATATGATACGTTCAACAGAAAAACCAAGAACGAGTGTTTCTGTTACACTGAGGTCGATTAATGCATGGATGGTAGATATTATTAAGCCCAGGCAGCCATTATTTTAAAGAGGAGTTGAAGGAGTAAACTGCCGGATTAACCGGGTTTTCGGCCATCTGTAACTGTATGGATATTGCCAGCAGTAGTCTAAAAATACCATAGGCCGAATTTTTCATCTTTTGGTCAATACTAAGGTAGTACTGAGGTAGACAAAACAGGGAGAAAATCTCAGGTACGCCACATCACTGACGATATTGACAAATGTTTACCTGGAAGTATACATTTAGAGGGCACTTTCAATTTGTTAATAAACACGTCATTCAGAAATATTTTAATAGACTGATTTTGGGAGTGGGTGTTAACTTTACAGGTCCTGGGCAAACGGCACTATTTTGCAAACCACTTAGTTTACACAGCTGAATTTCGCTGCCGAATAGATGAACGGTATTCTGGAACAAAATTGAGCATGCCCAACATTCCGCAAAACTTAATTTTTTCAAGTTACAAGGAATTTTGTGCGTTCTGTACGACCTTGAATAGTTTCAATATGATCGTCCGTTCTCTTCGTTCGTGTGAACCTTTCTGTCCGCTCAGCAAATACTTAAATCTGAGAGGAAAACTGATAAGCACGAATGTAAAGTTTCCAAAGCAAAAAAATGAAAATTCAGCATAATTAGTCGTTGATTGCAGCTGTTGCATCTCTATAGACTTTTCGTTTGACTCCTTGCAAAAAGAATAACTAAGCTGGAGCTTCGCTCTCACTAGAGCTCGTCAGTAGTCCACAGTCTTACCACGGCCGGGTTAACTACTACGCCAGTGACATATTGTTAGACGTGGCTGAATCATCACGCCTGATGGTCAGATACAGCCATGTGTAAAATGGACTCCAAAATACAGCCAAGAAAACCAATCAAAATATCGCTCAGTAGTTTGGTGCTTTCTGTTATTTCAGTCGTAAAATAACTTCTAACCCAAAGGCCATCGATTATAGCTAACAAGACGTTTACTGCGTCTTCGATCAAGGACATCGGGAGATCTGAGCGCTACTCACACGGCAACCTGGCTGAGTGCTTACATTTGATAACCAAGCCTTGCTGAATGTGAGATCAATGGTGAGATTGTCAACGCGATTGTCTCATGAAAGCGTGACCGGAGTTATAATCTTGGCAGTGGTAAGGATATACACTGCTGACGAGCACTTATATAAGCTAAACTCGAGTAAAATGCTTCTTTTAGAAAACGGGCTGACTAGAAGTTCTATGAATATGCAACAGCTGCGATTAACCGAGTGATGGGCGAGCTAGATAAATAAAAAATAAAAAACTGTCACTCAACATGAACTTAATAACAAATGCAGAGCGTAAGTTCATTCGACTTCATTATTCCTTCTGAATATATATATATATATCAAGCTGGAGCGCAATCTTTGTAAGCTCATATAATGACAGATATTTCCTATAGCATCTTGGAATGGCTTGTTCAGCTTCGAGCACATTAACTATTCCACACTCGATAGTGCAAATTTCTGTGAATTACTGTTCACACCTTGACAAGTAGGACACATTGCGTCCTGTTGGTGCAATTAAGCTGGCTGAAAGTGTCGACGGTGTTTGAAAAGCACATAATTCAGTATAATTTGTAAACGTGCACAGTTCTGTGGGCCGATTTTTACCAGGTAACTGACGTGAAAACGGTCGATGCCGAACAGAGAATCGTCCCTACATTGTTTGTGGTGATGCAGACGATGGACAAAATTAGATGGGTGGATCCACCAAGCTTAAGCCCTAGACAGTTAAGTTTTGTGCAAGTATTATTCAACAAAACTGAACCATACATAGTCCAAAACCATGGTTTGCATCCAGTATAAATACTCAGAGGTACAATCAGATAGCCTGCCATTTGTGGTATGCCACTTATAGCATAATGTGGTTTACTATCATTTGGGGTGTATATTACCACACAATCGTTTACAGCGGATAATTGTTAGACTGGTGACCATCTAAAAAATAGATGGGCTCAAAGCACGAAGTTTGCATGTTCAAGACTTATTTAAACTAACACATCTAGACTTGAATAAACCGAACACATATGTTTCGATTTGGTTGCGTACATCAAATGTGTATAAAAAGATGGTCCAGCGGAGCACAGTTTGTGTGAAAAAGTAGTTTCGGGTAAAAATGAACGCTGCCGTATGCTAAACTAATTATGTTACATTAAATTTATGTATATCCATGGATACGGCAGAATGATGGAATTTGTGCTTGTCAAATGCCTTAAAAGAAGTTCCTTCAACCGGTTTGTATAAAAACATCATGTTCTAATATTTGTCAGCAGTACCAAAACGCTTGCTTGGAAATGAAGCGATGGACTACCTTCCACACTGTTGTCAGTAAAAAGTCAAAAAGAACATAAAGCTACGCCGGAGTACTTGAATGCACACTTACAAAATGTGATGGTCACTTACATAAAGACAACCATTTTTATTTGGCACGTCCAAGCTGTGAACATTTATCAAAATCGAATGTGCTTGAGTATACTTAAGGTATGTAGATGTTATCTGTTTGAGTGATGTTCAGTTTAACGCACTTTTTCAGAGATGACTGCTTAACGATGATTACATAAACAGACATCGGAAAACTGAAGGGCAATGCACTTGAACTCTCTGGCACTGAATTAACGATTGAACACTTCAGGTCCCAGCTCGCTTGGGAGCCATCGATTTTGCTCGAACAAGACCACATCGCCAAATTTGAATTAAGCTTTAATCAACGGTCAATGATTTTCATTTTCGGCAGAATTGTTTACTACCGCTTGCACTGATGAAGCCCCAAAATAAGAAAGCTCAAAAGGTGAACACACGTTTGTAAGTAATATACATGTCAAACTCTTATG
The DNA here is from genome assembly GCA_013368495.1 of Paragonimus heterotremus. Lineage (NCBI taxonomy): Eukaryota > Metazoa > Platyhelminthes > Trematoda > Plagiorchiida > Troglotrematidae > Paragonimus > Paragonimus heterotremus. The sequence goes on from LUCH01004853.1 coordinate 3,913, forward strand.
TTCAATAAGATTGTTCTTCTCTTGCTGATTCGTACAAACTCACGTGCGTATTCATTGAGGCAAAAGTTTAACTAAGCGATCAGATATTCGTTAAAATACGGACATCCCCTGAATAATATGTTTATTCTGTATTTGCATATGCTACACATTGTGGATGTTTTCAACTATTCCAGCTAAGAACTTCACCACTTTAGCTGAATATGTTCAGGACTGTTGGTGTGTTTCCAATTGAATGACCAAAACTGTGGTTAAACAATATCTCAGAATCAGCTTGTCTGACTAATGAGATATGATTACTGGTGAGTGGTAGGGGATTTGGTTTATATCAAGTTGAACATCACCCACAATTGGAGTTAACAGACAGTAACTGTGTCTCCTCTCGAGGCGATCGGGCAACCTGATCATTACTCACAAGCGAAAGTGGTTGAGTGTTCACATATGCTATTTTGGTCGTGCCTAATGTGAGGTCAATGGCACAGTGGTAAAACACGGTTGCCTCATGAACAACGTGGCCGGAGTTCTAGTCCCGACAGTGGCAAAGATGTGCACTACTGACGAGCTCTAATGAGAGCGAAACTCGAGTCTAGTGCTTCTTTTCGAAAGGGACCGATTGGAAATGCGATTGGAATGCGACAGCTGCGATCAATTGTGAGTGATGTTCAATCTATAAGCTTGATGCTTTGAAAGTTCGTGCTGAATTTCACTCACTCCGATTACTTCGGGAACTCTTTTTGAAGTTTTGTGCCTTTTCTTTACCTCCCGTAGAGTTCTGTGTGGAGCCGTGGTGATGGAAGTGACACCCACGACTTCCAGTCTCACAACAACCCGGTTATATTTGCGGATTGTTAAATTTTTTGTTAACCATATGATTGTTTAAACTTTCATTTGTTTGCCTCACCTAGTGTTTATATTTTATTTATTGTGCGGATCTCTCAGGTCTGGTAGATAGTTCTGGTCTCTTGTCCGGTTCTTCTGGTCCCGGCGGATCGCTTACACTCACTCCACACGCGGGCGCACTGACTTCTGCAACCCCATCGGACAATTTTTTGAAATCAGTTTCCTCTTCTACTGTGTCCCTCATGCTCCCTACTGTATTGACCGCTACCGCGAACGCAGAAGCATTGCGGCAAACCGCAGTTACCTTTCTCACACCGACGGGTGAATTAGATCGATCATGTGCTGCGCTGGCTGCTGCGGCCGCCGGTGGACATGAGGGTGGTTTGGTTTTGAATCAAGCCAATGGGGAAACGGTTTATTTGGAACCGGTAAGCTCTTACTAGGGGATTTTTCTGTGGTTTTTCTTTGTGTATTAACAGAACGTCACTTTCCAGCTTTACAGTCGTCCCTCGTTCGCCTGATTGTTTACCCATCGTTCTTCGGCGCCATTTGTTTTCAGGGCGCCAGGTACGTCAACTAAATTGTCAAACCTTCTGATTTTCGTAGACCTGATTTCACAATTATCATATCGCCCTGTGGTTGTTTATCACTGGTTGATTCTCTGGTGAAAGCATAATCTCTACTGGTTAATAAATCCTTAAAAACACAATTATGATGTTATTTAAAACCGTTAGCGCAACCATGTTGAGCATCACTTGGGAAAACGTCAGTATCATCGTCAGCGGCAATGCATCCATAATTGATAATGATGTTTAGTTGCAATGCCGCTGTGTATAATAATCTTTAACTTAGGTGTTAAGCAAGCAGACTTAAGCATTCAATTGCAAACTATCCTCACCTCACAGACAAACAAGCAACCCGGATGCAAGTGAAACTAAGGCGTCGTCCAAAAGGGCCTTATTTTGGCTTTCATTACATTGTCTCCTTAGTTCTTCCACAGTCCTGTCGAACAGAATCAACACTGTCTCAGAGAACATAATTGGCTGTCATCTTCCTCAGCGTTTTCAGTTACGAGCTGGCAGCCCGAGAGACGAACACGGAAGTTTTAGAAAAGACCCAATCGCAGAATATCTGGACTTCGACTGGGTTCGAATTAGCGACAGAAACATGCCCAGACGCGGCAAATGCTTTTCTAAAATTGTCAAATCGGCCAAACTACTTCATTACTAAGGAAGTGTCTGTCAGGCTGAAACTCATGGTTATCTTGAATTTTCCTGACCAATTTTGGCGAACATTCCAGCATACGTACAAGTTATAATTCAATGAATTAATTGGTTGTAGGCAATAGTCTTATGCTGTTTATTCTTTGTTACCATGTTAGATGTAGGTGCGTGGGAATTTTTGATGGATGACATACTTCTCACTCCTTTTCTGCTTACATCTGGTCTAGTTGGATCCAAGAATAACGTTTGAACATGGACATCCTTTCACTCTGACCACCATTCCTACTTCTCAAAATCCGGGTACGGCCACTATCCTAGGGCCATCGCACTCTGGGACCCATCTGTTAGGACATCCTGTACAACTGCAGACTGGATCTCACACGACTCACATCGCGTTTGCCACCACTAATCTGTCCTCTCATCCGTCGCAATTGTTGGCCTCTAATCCGACCATGTTCTCTACCACTAATTCGCTACCTGCTCAAACCGCAGTCTATACTGGTCAGAATCCCACCACCATAATCTTTCCATCCCATGTCACTCTTCCGTCTACTACCTCCGCCGTCCCCACATCAATAAACGCAGCCGCTCATCAGGCGAGACAACCTTCTGTGTTGTCCGCGAATTCCTCTCAAGGACCCACTTCTGTACAGTTCTTTCACTACCCACGTCCCGCATCTGGTTCCGCAATCACCACAGCAGCCTCCCCCAATCGACCAGCCTCAACTCCCACTCAACCACAAACCACCATGTTTGTTCCCATTATCAGCAGTTCACTCAGCGCCAACTCCAACGTGCCCAGTTCAAACTGCGATTCCATGTGCACGATAGATACTACTATGTCCAGTCCGAGTTGGCCAGCCGGTGGCTTCGTAACATTGACAGGCACTACCCATTTGGCTTCTCCGGTCCTCTCCGGTTCACATGAAGAGACACATGTGGAGACGAGCAGTTTCGTCAGTCCTCGACCATCCTCGGTGCTTTCGAACGCCTCTTCCTCTCTCGGTGCAGTTACGGTCACTACAGTGAGCGAAACCAACCTCTGACGACCGTGTGTCTCTCCCCCTCTTGTGTTGTTGTTGTGTGACGCTTTCCGTTGTAATTAACCTTCCCACTTGATTGTCATGTCTAACTACTCTTGTCGATACTTTTTCTATGGTTTATTCTCTATTCTGTACATTCGGTTGTTACAGGGATTATTGACCTTGGTGTGTTGATCCTTTTTTGTGTGGATTCTAGTACTTCTTACATATGCCGGGCTTCATTTTATCTTTGCTTTCTATCGGGGATTTCTTTTATCTAACTCGACTGCTTTATAAGCCCTATACTTATTTGTTTTTTTTTTCGGCTACTACTGCCGTGGCTATTCTTTCTCTTAAAGTTTCAAGAGTGGTATCTATCACAAATTCGTTTTACATACGGTTCGTCTTTGTATTCGGTCACACTGGTTTTGATAACCGACCGCTCCACATGGATAATGACCATTTGTGTACAGATTTATGACCGCCCCTTCCTTTACGGTTCGTGTTTGACTACGGCAATATTCATCTACTACCCCGTCCTCCTCGTCCCAAAAATCAAACGCACTTTAGTGCGCTGTCTGAATTTTTGGACAACGCAAAATCTCCTGTCGTCTATCCATTCGACCATTTGTATTTTCCGCCAGTCTACTTATTCTTGTCTGTTTCATCAATTCTCTGATCCTAGTTGGCTACAGTTATTTTTTTTGTCAACTTATCAAATTATGTTCATATCATTGTGGATAACGAACGTGTTACACTTTATTTTTCCTCTGTGTATTGAATATTGCAATGTGAGTGAGTGAGTGAGTGAGATACGGACTTCTATCAAGCGATGGATGGTTTCTTTGAGGATGAGTACGATGTTGAAATAATGTGGTCATTTGTGCGGCTTGCACCAAGACCATCGAACGACAAATCATAAGAACAACTTTTGAGACAAACAGCACGGTAATTCGTCATTGCTATTCAACGGCTTTAGTTCAGTGTTAATCCTGAGTATTATGCACTCACTTGGTCTTATCACTGATTCGCAGGTCCTGAACTCGGATGTATTTTCCGTGGTCCATCAGCTACCTGTTTTATTGGTTATGGATATTTACTAGGTCTATCTTCCAATTAGCCGCGGTGGGTGTTTGGATCTTCTGACTGGATGTAACCTGAGTTTCACGAGTAGACGCATGATTTCGTATCTCAGGATGATTATTCCAGAACCGATGTTAATAGCTGTACAAATAGTTCCACTCAATGATTGTGTACATTTGGTTCTAAACCTCTCGACACGATGGAGAACAGAAAAACAGGCTGGAATACTCGTATCACAGGCAAATGGATGACACAGTCAAAACTACTATAGCGCCCAACAGCAAGTGAGTACGGTTGGTAGTAGGCAAACAGTCAATGAATAAGTGGTAAAGCGATCTAGGTCAAAACCGCCAATGTCCAACTGGTCAACAACGAGTTTATCGTGCAGTCCTGGAAAGAAGCCCAGTCCTAGCATCTCATAAGAGGGCACTATTGTGTAGGCCTTAAATGGTCTTACTGGTATCCCGTTTCTGTCAGGTCATCGTCTGTGTTGCATAATTCGTTGGTTTTGTTATGAGCGCGGATCCGTGCTGTGTGCGGGTGCCGACACTAGACTGAGGATGTCCAGTGAAGTAGGCGCTGTCTCGATGGTATCTGTTTAATTGACGTTTACTTTATGGAGTCATATACGACCAGTATCCTGGATCCATCACTTAGTGCCTCATGTGACCTAGAATAGAGCTCGACCTCCGGTTACTGAATAATTCGACTGTTCAGGTTTGATGTCCGTCTTCCTACCCTCGGCCGCGCTAGGTAGCACCAGAACTGTAATGCAACCTTCACCAGATTTTTAGCACATTGAAGGTACCTTCTAACCCTTTTTTCCATTGCGGAATTTATGATACAGTGAACTTCACGCGATCGGTGTGAAGCGATTTAAGAACTGGTTAGAGAATTGAATGAATTCTGTCTAAATACTAGGCAAGTTTTTTATCGATAGTGACTGATAGCATAAGGTCAGTTGTCGCAGTTCTTTACACAAATGTGATGTTTCCGGTGTCCCAGGACATACTTCAGGGTCCGTCAAAACCTTTTTTGTCTTGTGAGTGATAGACAACCTGTGTGAAGCCTGTTGGTATTGCTCGAATTGCGCCAGTAATTATCTGGTTGTACTGACAGCTACAGTGCTATCTTCCTCCGAAGTAATGTGCAAGTCAACGAATAATGAATCTGTATCAGCTAGGTTGGAGTTATTTCGGTTTTTGGCCCATCATCTTAGCTTAAGTGAATTATGGTCTGTAGTGACACAGTGCCCATTTGGGAACCACGAATCTGTGAGTCGTACGAGATACTGGCCCTAACAGTATGAAATGTTAAACGTTCATGCTTTTCATCTACCCATGGTTTCTTCAACGGACATGTATTTTTGTATTGTTTGCATGTTCACTTTTTTGAGCCCTCAGGACAAACATGAGTATTGAGGACATCCACACCACAAATTGATGTATCTAGTGCAATTATGATTTTCAGATCAGAGGCAAACTTGATAAGAGAATTGAAAGTGTGTATTGACTTGATTTTGCCAAGTGCTCCTTGGCTTGACGGCGGCCACGTTCGCCTGATATGTGGAAGGTTCATTTATTCGCCTAGGCTCTTCAAACTTGAATGTGGAGCTCGGCAGATTTGCAGTGCTCCTCCGTTACGTAGCTTGCATATCGATCTTTTAAAGGGCGTGGATTCTAATTGGTTCCGGCAATCTATGGTGTGTTACATCACAAACTGACCAACTAACTTACCTTGAGCTATTTCATTACAACTTCGTTTACGTGATCTCATCCAGTGTCTACTGTTCACCGCTCGTCATCTTTGAATGCGCAGTTAAACCGCCAGAAACTAATAACCTGTGACACCAGGTGTGTTTTTCTTCCCAACTTGCTCGCCAATGACTTTTTCCAATTACAAAGGGATCTAACCGTTTGTCTCCGACGCCGTTGGCCCATCCTTCGAATACTTGGTATGATTGTATTTACCAGTCATGAGACTATGCTCTGGGAGCAAACGAAAAATAGTTTCGTCACAGTTGACCAAGCTCCCTACCAGATGCTTATTACGTACGAACCATTCCTCAGTTAATGTAGCCGGTACCTTGGCTGTCACTCTCATCACAGAGTGAGAGCTAATTTTCCTCTGTTGGAGCTCGAAGAGATGTTCTATAATCTTTTTGAAACTGTTGTGTCTAAGCTACTCAACAATTATTTGAGCTTCTCTCTAAATCGTTCGGCCAGATACCAAAATGTTTTGCTATGTTCTTCAATAAATCATAAGTATGCCTAATCGTTCTAGACACTGTGCAAATAATAGAATGAATGTGACATCTCCCCATTTCGTTGGTCGTCTGAATATCATTGATACACGTTATTACTTCCTATTTATGGCTCTCGGTACCTGCTCTTTGCTATCCCCTTGAGGCTAGTGATTATACACTTTGTTGGTTTCTTTTTTCTAGCCAAATGGTCAACTTTTTCTCCTTCAGGGTCTGGTATGCTGTGCCAGTTCCGCCCGGCATGATTCATTGATGAGTCAGTTTGAAGTGCTATAGTCTACTCAGAACCGATCTCGTTAACGGTTGATAAATCCATAGTGCGTTGGTTAAACCACAACCTCAGATGAATGGTCTATAACCCAACAGTAAGTAAGATTGCGGTCATACACTGCCTTCTTGATATTCACATTAATGCTGAGTAGGGTGATGGCTCGACATTATTCCTGAGAAAGCCAGATCTCAAGGTTTTCTCAGAGCCTGACAATAATGGCGGTGGTCACTACAGAACCTAGGCTTAGACCGGGGAAAACACAAGTTGACAGTAGACTTGTTGAAGTGTTCAGTGCATTGGCTTCGCTATTGTGCCCTCGACCTTTGAGTTGTTAGGAGGCAAATTCACCAAAACAATCTAGTCAGGACTTTGTTGACGGCTGTTGAAATCAGTCATCGTTGCAAATCAGCCAGGCCTTCGGTGACGGCTGACGAAATCAAATGTCGACAAAACACTGAGAGTCACGTCCGATCAACTAGGAGGAGGCGCGAAAGTGAGTGTGGGTGTCGCGCTAGTCCGAGGAACCAGTCAGAGCGCAACGGCTATGGAATTGGCCTTACTTGGCCAGTTGGTCGCGAAGTGGCCTAAACAAGCAGACTGATTCAACAAGTAAATGGCCATATTCGACCACTAGTTCATGATATATATTTACAGGCATTTTATTCGTTTGTCGAACTGGTAGTCGGCAATACAGCGTGTTTTCCCGCAATCGTGTTCTTGTCTCCGCGTAAGTAGGTCGGGTAAAGCCGCATAGCAGGGACCCAGGTCTAACAGTCAAGCCGTAATAGAACGTTTGACAAAGGAGAGGCGCATTATATCAGGGCAAATCTCACCTTTTTCCAGATGATTTTATTCGGGACTGCTTTCCCCAGTTTTCATTTCTGAAAGCAGTGTAAACACACTTGAACCACAGCAGTGAGCCTTATGAAAACTACAGTGGTGGTGGGTACAGATTAAAGACCAGTCGTCACAAGATTGGGGATGACCTTTCAATAACAGGTTTTTTTCCATGGAACATGCACCGTTTCCTCAGACTTGATTGCCATAAGGTAGTGGTCTATGTCCGAGAAGTTCGCTGTATATGGGGAGCACTGTTTAAGCACCACAACGAATGAGGCTAAGAAAAACTGGAAGGTATTTGGTACAATCGCCAGCATTCGTGAGCTCAGTTTGTGGACTAATGTGGTCCACCACTAAATTATAAAGCCATCTTGTCTCTTGAATTAGTTCCCTGAGTATACGATCTTGAACGTTCATGTTTCTAACATTAGGATCAAAGGTCACTTCTAGTCTGAATAACTAAAAGTCTTCCATCAGTTTATTCAAAATGTTGTTTTCGGAATCGTGAAAATGGCCTCAGCAAAACCTTAAGAGCATTTCACTCACGTTGAATGTGTGAAGCTTGCGCAATTCATGAACTCTGGGTAGTGATTATGAAATTGCGCTAGTCAGAAAAGTCACACGATTAGGTCATAACTATGGGGACGGCGTTCACTAAGCCGTATTCACACGTTGCACAATGCTAGGTTACAAATCGAGCAGCTAGTTTAACGCTGCTCGCCACGTCGCGAGCGACCAACTTGTCATGGTTGTAAGATGAAAGGGTTCTGATAGATGAGCTTGTCTACAGTTTTGTCGTGGGCGCATAGTTGCGTCTACGCTACTTGTTGTGTAGTTTCGTGGCTATTAAATGTGAGTACTGTTTATCATGTGAAGGTTTCCTAGCTTGTTTAAGCAAATTATTTACGGGGGGGGAGAGAATTAACCGCACATGTAAGGAACTGCCCAACACCGATGTCACATTTTGGTCTGAACAGCCAACTTATCGTAGATTGGGTGCAGAATGTTGGTGGATTCGTTATCTGCATGAAACTTTGGTCCCACTAGATCCATGCACTACATCTTATTAAATCCTATTCGAACATTTTCTATTACTGTGATCAGTTCTACGACACTCCGGAATATTCCTTCAAGTTTAATCAAATGTAGGTATATTAGACTTATAATTCTATGTGGCAACAAATGAGCTAACTTCCTCTGTCAGCACAAATGACCAAGTATGAATTTAAACAGTCTGTCCTATCTAGAAGAGATCCATTTGCGAAAAATCTGGACTTCGGCTGGATTCGAATCAGCGACAGTAATAACATGCCCAGACGCGGTAAGTGCTCTACAAGCTGAGCTACGAAGCCACACCGGAAGCTCAAAAATTTCACATTTGGACCTAGTTACCCACCCAACCAACTGTGTCATATGGAATCCGCCAAATGATCCAGCCGATTGACTGCCCAAGCAGGATCTCTGGATCAGTTCACACTGGAATCCACCAACGCCACTGATGTCCGGAAAACCGGCGCTGCTCACATGGTGACCATCTACTCCACTTATCTATTTCCTTCGAGCTGACTGTCACAAACACCCGTTTCCATCCGGACATGGCATCATCCACGAAGCAGTCATAACTACTTGCTTGATTACGTAATCATGCGATGATGTACCATTCACTGTGTACTTGCCACGCGAATGATTTATGGGACTTAATACAGCACTTATTTTCGGCTGGTCACGACTAAACTGTTAGTAGTGAATTATTCCGTTGATAAAAAACATATATCACTCACAGTTGATAGCAGTTCTCGCAACTTCATGGACTGGATCAGCAAGCTTCTTTCGGTTTACAAGTTCGTCTATTGTTGGTCAACCTACTGGCGACGAAGGCTAAATGTTAAGCGATTAGCTAACTGTAAAACGATGACGGATTTGCATATGGCTGCAATTTTTCATACAAGCGCTCTCATATCCACTACCATTTAGGATATGTGGTAACGTATACTGCAGATACATACATACCGCAGATAGCTGTAACGGTATTTGAATCAACAGGTTTCTAGTGACAAAATTGACAGAACTAGTTCAGTGCCAACGATACAACCTTCTGGAATTTAATACGAGAGAATAAGAAGGCTTTGGACTTGGACATTCAGCATAGGAAGATGGTAGTCCGTTACGCTTGTCGTCACTTCACTGAACGGCTTCGTTGAATCATGAACAATTGACGAGAAAGATAAAGTGATATTTCGAAGGACTATGCCGATCGTCGGAGTTATTTTGCTTAAAGTGACTTACGGTCAGTCTGTTAAAGAACTAGTGTACAAGGACTCGTGGCTGCTTTTTGACGGACGGCAGACATCGAAGATCTGATAAAGACACTTTGACAGCTTGCTGAATTGACCAGCTACCAATATCTGAATAAAATCTGGACAATCTGTCGCAGCACGTCACAAAACACACCTTTTGTTGCTGCGGAACTGGTAGAAATTCAGATGATTATTTGACAACTGCGAAATGGAAAAGCTGTGAGTGAATATGGATAACCAGATGCACATTTAAAGCATGGAGGCTCAGGTTCTGAATCTACCTCTCCCTAGCCAATTCACCTCATCTAGAAACAAGAATCTGCCTAGGTGGAATTCAACGATGCTCTTATTGTACACTTATAGACAAGTGGAGCGTAGACAGCCATCTTAAAATTGATATAAGTTGTGATGATAAGGTTCTCAAAAGAATTCTGTTGCATTTACTTAACACCGAAGTCTTAGATACGGAGTTTAATAGGATGCAATATAAGTTCCGGACGAGGCGCGGTACTATTGTGGTGGACTGTCAGGCAGGAAATGCGAACATTCCAACTCTCGGTGGAATACCTCAACACAGGGGGAGGTGCGCTCAAAAACCCACCGCGAGTGTATGGAGGACGGCGTAGGCGACCGGATGAGTCATCGCTCGACCGGATAGGACCAACGGGCGAGACGTGGCAGTCAAAATAGGATGGATGACCAAATTGAAGGCGTGATTATTCCAACACTCTCAGGAATATCTCGGCACGGCTGTGGAGTATGGTCAAAGCCCATATTGCATAGACGGAGGACAACACGAGCGACCGGACAAGCCATCGCTCAACGAAATCGGATCAACGGACGAGGAATGGCATGCGGAAAACCCTCGGACAGAAAGCGCCGATCACACACGTAAACCGGGCCGAAGTGCACACGACGCGTGAGCGGAAGCCTGGGGGTGTTGTGGGCTGCAATGCTGATTCATAAACGCGAGCGCGCGCGTAGCATGTGAACTAGCGTGTTGGGCAATAAAGACTGTCCTTTATTGGACGCTTTTTCGCTGTACTATCAATGTGGTGTTCGCCACTGTAAAGCTAAAGAAAAAGTATTGTGGACGCGACCAAACATCTTGAGTCTTCTTTGTGAATCTTGCCGTGGTGTTCGTTTTCGAAGCAAGCAGATCTGTACTGGAAACGTTTGGACGTCCTAATAAGCTTCTTACTTCGATCAAATTTGATTCCGTTCGGGTATGATAACATGGTTGTGTGGACCAATCTCTTATCAGTACAAAGTTGTTACAGGTGTTGGGAAGGGGAATATTTTAGCCGCAACTCTATTTATCTCACACTGTCAGTCTTTGAGAATTCAGATAACGGTGTTCAACTGGAATATCGCACGAATGATCGTCTGTCGAATATCCTACCGTTCATTATTCCAAGCATGTTATCTAACTTGATCAATCCAATGTTGTTGATAGTAGATAACAAGGTGTTGTCTATACACATTCACGAGGAACCGCGGAGAATAGCCATGTCTTCCGCGATCGGGGCAGCTAGGCTTAATTTACACATCACTACGGCATCTTACAGTCAAAACGGTCATACAACACACCTGAAATCCACACCACTGGAAACGTTAATTTTCGCTGCGCAGAACTCTACTACGTGCGGAACCACCCAGTGATAGATCTGGTTGTGGACTGCGAGTTTTGAGGTCGTGTGGGGAAGGCCGGCGCTGCCTACGGATAACTTGAACGACTTTTCTGGAAAAACTACAGATTAAAGATGGAAACCAAGCCGCTTGTCTACTACGCAGTCATGTTGTCCACATTGTTGTACGATAGTGAAACGTGGTAATTGTATCGCTGGAATATACGGTATTTGAATCGTTTCTATGTGCAATGTCTGACCCATATTCTGAGTGTTCGGCGGTCCGACATGTTTCTGAACACTGAGGTACTTAGGCGAGCAGCTATAGATGAGATTGAACACCTGGCGATTTTCAATCAACTTTGTTGACTGAGACATGTCAGTAGAATGACTGGCGAGCGGTTGTAGACACAGCCAGACGCATTTAGACGACAACTTGTTGGTCGGAATCTGCACAACCGAGATGTTATCATGGTAAGTCTTTCTTGTTTTAACATCCATCGTAAATTGTGGTAAGACAGCCTTGAAACAGACCTTCTGGAAAAGTGAAATCTAGATGGACTTCCAACTGGCATCTGCTTAATCGTCAGTTCAAGCACGCGGTGCTCAGCAAATCTTGGCGCCACGAGTCGTGGTGATGTGACCGTGTGACGTTGTGTCACATGAGGACACGAGTGTACTGACCCTCTCGAACCGCTAGGTCATCAATGCACTAACAGCAAACCACAAACTAAGACGCAACAAGTGCTTCAGAGACACACAGACTAACTCGAATAAGTCTGCTTTTATATCATTCAATTGCTTTGTATCAACCAACTACCCTTCCATCTGGTGGACCACTTGCTCTCCTTTCCAGAAATTTGGGTCATGGTGGTTTACTACGTTTTTTTTCCCTCATGCTTGTTAGTGCATTGTATGCTAAGGGTTTTGTATGGTTCACCAGTACAAATGTAACCTTTTGTGCTCGACTTTCCGGAGGAACATTTGTGGGAGTTTAAGACGATACCATAGTTTAGTAAGTGTTCAAAAATCAACTGAATATAGTTCAAATGTTTTGCTGATTGTCACTTGAAATTAATATATTATCCAGATAAGCAAAAACAAAATCAAAATCGTTAAGTACCTGGTGAATAAACCGCTGGAACGTTTGAGCTACATTTCGTCACCCAAATGGAATGCGAACAAACTCAAAAAGGCCGACTGAAGTTGTGATTGCAGTCTTTTCAATATCATCTCGTTCAACGGGAATGGTAGGCATGAGCGATATCTAGGTGGGAAAAAACTTGTTTACCGTGGAGGGTCGCGATGACATCATGAACGTGAGGCAACGGATATTGGTCCGGTACTGTTACGTTATTCAACGCTCGATAGTCACACCACGGTCGCCAGTCGTTGTCTTTGTTAGACACCATGTACAGACGAGCTGCGTACTCACACATTGACGGTCGAATGATCCCGAGCCGCATTGTATGTCAAAATTCGTCTCTCACCTGCCGTAACTTTTGAGCGTTAAGATCTCTGTGATGAGCACATATCGACTGGCCATTCGTCAAAATGTGGTGAGTGAACTTGTGTTTGAGTTCTGTGTCACAGAAATTCGGCTGCGTAAGGTTTGGAAACTGGTTCAAAAGTTGAATGTATTCATCTTGTCGGTGAACTTGGCTGATCACTAGATCGGATGCATGAAAACCGTTGATTACCTGGTTGACAACAGCGTCAATCAATCAGTGGTTCTTCAGACCCAGCAGGAGGTCGAAATGTGAGAGTAAATCAGCACCAGTGATAACTCTAAGAATATCCGCGAGAATTAACGTCGAAGTTAAATATTTAGCGTCAGAAACTTTTGTCCATATTGTATTGACTACTGTATTATTGGCGGCGGTCAGGACAAGCTCCTTGTTCACTTGCATCTTCTCAGGTGGACTAGGTGTTGTTGTTATATAACAGACAGTTTCGTCGTAAGTGGTATACTGCTCACAAGTAGTATACTACTCACAGGCAACATTCAGAAACAAAAGGGCAAGCTCCCAACGCCAGGAAGACGACGGACAAGAAGAGACTATCGGAATAGTGTGTGCACGCTGTTGCAGAAGTTCCGCCAAGACGAATGGCAGCGTACACAACTCGGACGATCATCGGTGGTGTTACTGGGACAAAAGATGAATCAAGGTCAAATCAGGTCTCTACCAGGGAAAATAGTGACTACTAGAGAGACCGTGGCTCCGAATTCCAAAAGAACGCTAAAACAATTTTTGGGTCAAGCAGGGTATTACAGTCGGTTCGTGAAACATTTCCACTCCATTACATCAACATTGTACGAACTACTCCGAAAAAACAAGGAATTTAACTGAACCGACGATGCCCAGAGGGCGTTCACGCGAATACAACAAGCGATGAACGAGCAACAGCTGACGCTGAAAATTCCGAATACAAAAGAAACGTTCATCGTAGCAGCAGATGCCAGTGACCGCGACATTGGGGCAGTACTCAAGCAAAGAGAAAGAGTAATCCAGTATGCTGACAGAGTCCTGACCCCAACGACGCTGAAATATTCGACTATAGAAAAGGAATGTCTGGCAATCATCTGGGCACTGAACAAGTGGAGGCCGTACCTGTTAAGTCAGCAGTTCCACGTGGAGACGGATCACAAACCCTTAGAGTGGATCAGAACTGCGAGGGACCTGAGAGGCAAATTAGCCTGATGGGCACTGCGTTTACAGGAATATAACTTAACGATCAATCCTGTGCCTGGTTCGACCAATTGCGTCACTGACTTTCTTTCTCGACCGCGGATAGATGACGAACTCTCAAAAGTTACCTTTGGAGTCAACGGCTTAATAATGGAGCAGGATCTACAAGCACTAGTGCGTCCACAACATCAAGACGAGGTCCTCCGGAAAGTCACTGAAGCTCTGGCAAGAGGTACGAGGATCATCACAGATACTAAGGATGAAGAGCTGAAAATAGTCGCATCCCAATAGAGAACATTTGGTTGAAACAGTGCGATCGTATTGACGTTACAACGTGGCGTTGAGCGCTCTGGTGTGATAGTCATCCCGAGATAACTGAGGAGGAAACTGGTAGCAAACTGCCATGAAACGGCACACACCGGATGCACTAGGACATACGATTCGCTGCAACAAAGAGCACAATGGCCGGAGATGAAAGAGGATGTGACAGCTTACGTGATTGCATGCCAGTGGTGTCAGTTACTGAAAGGCGACAATCGGGGAGCCCGACAGCCCTTACAGTCAGTACCAGTCTCCGCAATCGGTGAACTCTGGTCGATGGATCTTATGGGTCCATTTCCACTGAGCGCCCGCGGTAACCAGTACGTTCTGGTCATGACAGGACACTTTACCCGCTGGATCGAAGCGACTGGCGTTGCGCATCAAAAAGCATCTACGGTGGGAGACATGGCGATGAAACACATCTTAGCGAACCACAGTGTACCAAGGGCTATCTTGACAGATCAGGGACCATGCTTTGAAAGCGAGGAGTTTCGAACGAGCATGCAACAACTGGGAATCAGGTGCGTCCGAACGACACCATATCACCCGCAAACGAATGGGTTAACGGAGCGGAACATCCGAACGGTCTGAGAATGATTATCGGCCGAAGGAGGCGACTGGGAGTGTGCGTTGCCACTGGGGTTATTTGTTCATCGGGCGTCTGTGCAGGTGAGCACGAAGAAATCTCCATTTCAATTGACATACGGTGGAACCCCTCGACCTCTGGTGGATCAGGGCATTAGAATGTGGCCAGAGTGCGGTGATTCCACCAAATAATTGGTTGCCGAAAGAGGAAGAGCTAAAGGAAATCTGAAAGCGTCGCAGGCACATACAAAGGAGCAATCCGCAACGCAACGGCTCGGCAAAACTAGAATGTTCAACCTAGGAGAACGGGTGAAAAATCCAAATCATCGGAACACGGGTGCCAGCGTCCCAGGATCACGAAAACTTCTACTTGATTGGGAAGGTTCGTATTTCGTAATTTCCAGACGGTGCTCAGTATACACAATCAAGTGGGATAAAGAAACGAAACGAGTGCATGCCAATGAGCTAGGAAAGTGAAACGAAATGCCGGAAAGGCGAGCCGCAAGATCAATGGTCCAGGAGGCTGCAATGCACCGGTCAGAGAGGAGTCGTCAGTAGATGCGGGGGAACCAAGGAACCTCAGAAAAGGAAGGAATGTTGTATAACAGGCAGTTTCGTCGTACGTGGTATACTGCTCACAAGTAGTATACTACTCACAGGCAACATTCGGAAACAAAAGTGCAATCTCTCAACGCCAGGAAGACGACGGACCAGAAGAGACTATCGGAATAGTGTGTGCACGCTGTGGGAAAAGTTTCACCAAAGCGAATGACAGCGTACTGCCTCCCAATTCATGTGAACTCACGTCAGCCGTGCAAATCAATATACGTGTTTGTGGTTCCATTTAACATTACCTGTACGGGAGTTCACGCAATAAACGAATTCGCAGGCCAAGCCTTTTTGTGGTCACGACAGTATGACACTAAGCTCTGCTCCGGAGTCTATCATAAATATTCATTTGATGGTGCGGTCTCTGATGAATACACGGCGACAAGATAAGTAAGTGCCAGATGCAGTCGTCACCATCATTGATTGGCCTGGCATTTTTCCGACAATGAATGTGTGGATGCAAACCAGCATGGTGGAGTGCGTTTACGAGCCTTGATTCCGAACGTGGTGTGATACCAACAGAAGTTACAGTGACGACTGTTAGAACGCACTCATATGTTCTAGCGAGCGTGTAGGACGGTGACGATTGGGACTGCGGTTCCGCTAATTCTGATTTAATTGAAGCTTTTCCAAATTGCTGTTTAGCAGTTCGATTTCGCGGTAAAGAACGTGCATTAAGGAATTTTGTGGTATTGTAACAACCGAAATGACTTGCGGAGTTCTGAGAATACTGATGGT
Source organism: Paragonimus heterotremus (assembly GCA_013368495.1). Lineage (NCBI taxonomy): Eukaryota > Metazoa > Platyhelminthes > Trematoda > Plagiorchiida > Troglotrematidae > Paragonimus > Paragonimus heterotremus. The sequence goes on from LUCH01004853.1 coordinate 20,320, forward strand.
CTCATCCGCGAGGTCAGCTCATTCCTGCAAAGGCATCTTCTCATGTGAGAGTAAGATGGTGTGAATGAAATTTGGAAGACGCTGTAGAAATAATTAGCGAAATAATGCTTCGTCCATTAACCGTCCGTCCAATGTTTGTAACAGGCGTCTCAGAAGCTGAAATGGCTTTCGATCACTGAGTTCTCCGCCACTTATTAGTTGTTCGGGTTGCCTCCGTTCAGATTCTGTGGTGTGCTTCAGTAATGTAGTTTTGAGATGTTCATAAGGTTCTGGCGGATGCGGATTCATTATGACAACTATCTCGATGAGTGACGCCGAGATGACGTCAGAAAACATGGTGTAGGAATGTGTAACATTTCTAGTCTCAAACTGAACTTCAGCAAGCTTAACGTGTAGGGAGCTGCACAACAATAAGATCAACCAAACTATTGGCCAGTTGAGTGTCATTGAACAACATCAGCAGGAAATACACTCAGTGACAGAATTAACAAAAAAAGTGTCCACATGAATTGAACTGTTCAGTTTCCAAGTCAGTAAAATGCAAGGAAGAACCTAATGTGTGGAATGCGCGTTAGTTAGAGTAAACTTCCAAAATAACTTGATGTGTTACAAAACAAACGAATGAACGGTCACATCACGGGCTCAGCAGTGTTACTTAATGAGGTGGTGTGGGCTATAGTTAAATAACTACAACCTAACCCTAACTACTTATAGCAAGAGATGGGTACATATGTAGATTTTTCATTAATTTGTACTTCATTTTGCTAACATTGCGTAACTGATGCATCCGAACACATTGTACATTTTTGTTTGACTTGAGTAAAAACAAGAACACAACACATTTTCGAATAAACTCTGCTACACGTGCTTGCTGGTTCTTCCTACAACGCCGGTGGTTGCTATCCAGTTTAAACCATCCAATTTGTTGGATTAACTTTCAGCTCGGTTACTTCGCATCCTCAGCTACGCTTGGAACAATCTGAATACTTTCAAACGTCATTGGACTCCTCACGAATATTGTCAATCTTTGGTGAGTCCAGTCCTTGGCTTCACTCGTTATTTATGTATGGAGAATTATTGTAGTTCACACATCTGTTCCACTACACTCAGTTAAGTAGTAAAGTGTATAATACGAATAAGCGTAAACGGGGGAACGATTGGAAATAGACAAACCAGGAGACTCAAGTACAGTACAAAATAATGTCCGTGTAGATAATAGTGTGTATAGCAGTATCCAGGTTTGTGCTGTGTGTTGGCAGTGTTGCATGGACAGGATCACGTGGATGAGACTGGAGCCGTACAGTTGTGGTGTAGCTTGTGTCCGCGGGCTTTGCGCGCTGTTGACTTGTTCACCGTCCTGGACGTGGCGTCAGAAGTCGCGTTGTTTATTTGTGAGTTTAGTCGCCTTCATATGTGGGCAACGTAACCTACGGTCGTAACCAGCAAGCGCGCACTTGTGGAATTTGAAATGAGAAACAGGACATGCCGTTTTAGTTTTTGTTTGTGTGAATCGTGTGCATGGCTTACTGGGCCTTTGGCTCACGCTTGTTTGTGTTGTTTCCTTTTACAGGACTGTTACTGGGACCCCTACGTCGGAAGCACTCTGTCCCCCGGTGTCTGCACCTTGCCCCAAAGTTGGTCTGCAAGTGTAACGGCCGTTACACACAAAAGCAGGCCGTCTTTACTCTGACTGTCCGGACAGTCAAAGTAAAGACGGCCCGCTTGTGTGTTACAGACATCACGTACGCACGTGAAGTTGGCTCAGTCGATGCCCGCGTGTGTGCGTGCACGTGGCCATGACACTCATTGTTGAGGGAAAAGGGGTGACTGTCACCCTGCTAGCACAATAAAAAGGCGATAAAACAGTATGTGATTCTATGCCACTTTCGTGCTCATTTGAAACTTATATCAACCTTATGTCACACATTTCGCACATTGTCAGCTAAAAGCCCGTACGGAAAACATACGGCAAACAACCTTTCTTCGTGGGCAGGCAGAAAAACTGCATGTGCGTATCACGTGACTACTCCAGACTGACCCACTCACCGGACGACTGACGAGCCCCTAAAAGTGCCATCAAATCGACTTATTCTGTCGGCAGGCCGAAAATTGTCCGTCGGCCTCACGTGACGCTCAATAAGCCCGTACGCGCTTAGTCTAACTACTTTGCGTACACATGTGTCATCGGTTAGCCCAATCAGAGTTGTGTAACCGATAGCTGGAGCGAAGAGACCCATAATTTAATAAAAGGAATCTTCATTAACACATCAAACGTATAACCCCCATCGAAACGTCCGGTACCACATTTTATTCACATCAAACTACTAAGGTGTCGCTAACGTACCTCGAAAGAACGACAAAAGGTGGATGGTTTTATCAACATACGAAACACAACATTAACAGTCAAAATGTTCTTTGGTAGCAGATTTAGATGGGGTCTGCACACTGGAACGTTGCCAAGATTTGTTTGCCGATTTATATCTTTTTGCCCTACCTCCTGCCCGATCCCGTGCGTTGTTGAACCATTCTTTGACAAAAATGTCTACAGCGTCAATTGGCGCTGTTAGTTGGGGATGGTTCACGATGGACTTTACAAAACAGGTTTACGAACGACATGCGCTTTACTTTGAATAGTTAGCAGTATTTTTGATCCCTTTATTTGTCGTCCTTGGTTACGTTTGTCTGTCCAGCCGACGATTTTGTGGAAATCGTCAGTAAACAGACGTAGACAGACTTGTCGAAGTAGACTCCCCAGAGTTGTTCCTGGGTGTCTGGAGAGAAAGCGCATCTGTGAAAAACGTAAGTGATGTATAAGTGATGCATAAGTAGACGGTACCGCTGTTTTCTTTTTCTCTTCGGACGTCAAGATGACCTCGCCAGTGTCAAAGTCCGTAAGAGTGCGGTACGGTGCCATGAATGGCAGGCACGCTAACGACTTAATATCATCTTTAGGAGAAAGACCGACACCTGACTTGGAGCGCATAAGTTTCTCTAGCATGTCCACCTTAAGCAGGAGTAAATGGACATCTTGGTTGAGGCGATGTAGGAGGGCTGTTTGGATTACTTTTTTAAAACGACAAGTTTACCAGTGTTTACTTGACCAATGGATTTGTCCGTATCAGTGTCGACCAATGATGTGACAGTTGTTCTGATGAGAGTTAATTAGATAGCCACTGACTTCCTTTGAACTGGTAGACGATGTATGGTTGAGGATAGTTCCCAACACCTTTCGTGGTGATGACCGTGACACCATGGGCACAATTCGCATGGATTCATCCAAATCTACCGTACGCATGTGGCTCCATACTTCCTCAAGGGAAGCTGCAAAGAAGTGCACGAAAAAATGATGTAACAAATTATCAGTCAGATGAACAACCGTCACTTGATACGCTGGTGTGTCGTTTGGTAGAGGTTTATTTTGGTCGACCAACGATCGTAATTCTTCCATACTCCAGTATGGAGGAATCAGTGCCCAGTTGTTCCGCATCATCCACGACGAGTGAATAACCACCATCCTGTTCTCAAAGTCAATTCTCACCAACAAGAACATCTAAAACCGGGATCATTAATGCAACTGCTAATCGTTCGCATTGAACGTGAGTATAAAAATGAGGAAGAAATGTAACATGTATTTTATGACATTTAGGTGCACGTATTTAATGACAGAATGAAAACAGTCTCAATACTGTTGGATACGGATACACATTTCCGCTGTACGCTATTTACAGGATAAATGCACAATGTGTCCATCAAAGAATAAACACGAAATATGTACATCTGATGCGTTGGGATTTGGAAGTTATACACAGAGGATGAATAAGAATAGAAACGAACATAAATTAAGGTGTTTTCAATGTTAACGATGACAGCCGGTTTGCCATCAATAATTGCAGCGTTGTTTGGAGGTGTAGTGACCGACGATCGTGTGGCTTCTCTAAGGATCCCGGCTGCAACCGTGTTTTCCTGCTTGTCTGTTCTGTACGCATGATTCTATGTACGCCTGCAACAGGAGGCCTGATACGAACTCAGTGCCACTTTCTTCAGTCGTGCAACTAATTGCACGCAGTGAATGCTTGCCCCTTTTCTTAACGACTCATGTATTATTTCATTATTCAAGGCCGTTCAACCCGAACCTATTCGAGCGT
>LUCH01004853.1:24715-44943 GCA_013368495.1 Paragonimus heterotremus
GCGTATTTAGTTGTTAGTGGACGAGGGTCTAGCGCATACCCACTTGTCCACTACAGAGGTCTACTTGAAAGCACTGTGTGTCGCCAATATATGGACTGACCGTGGACTTTACGTTTACGAAAATATGGCATCCATGTATCATCAAGTGTATCATGAAGAGAATTATACTGAACTAAACCGGCGGATGCCTCCGAAAGTCACCTGTAAATTTGTGCAGCGGGGTTAGAAGGTCCACGGACTTTTCTCTTTAACTTGCCAAGAAAGGATTCGAATGAGAAAGCGGAGAACTGGTCCAGTGGTCCAAACCGATCGACATCGTCGCAGAGGTGTGTCAGACCGTGAACGCTATAAACAATCTCCGCAGGTCCACAAATATGACCAAATTCATTAACAAATTGACGAGATAGAGTGCGCATAGCGATAAACTGACAATATCTCCCATTTCTTTGTCAACACAGCGTGGGGAATGAAAGACATTTGGTTAATTAGTCGATAGAAAAGGAAAAAGCATAATCAACACAAGCACTCCATGAGCCAGAATAATACAAGTTTTAAGGGTGTGTTCAAAATGAAATACCTTCGCAAATAATCCAGGTGGAGCAAGAAAAATTAGCGTGTTATTAATGTGCACGCAGCAACATTGTAAATGCTCGGAGCCACCAAATTACGAACGCCCACCTCTTGGAATTTGAAATCCTAACTGGGCAGCAAACGCCGTGCTGTCAACTGCATGTGACCATGTGTTTCAAGACCGTTCACAACAAAAGACCAAAACCAGTACGAAAGAAGTATCTCGAAAAACGAGGCGAATAACCCGTTGTAGTAGGGTAGTAAACAGGTCAGTAATGCAATTACCTCAATATCAGAAAGTAAATAGGAGCATCTCACCTGATCAAATAAATTGTCCACGTTCGACAAAACATTTTTCCAACATCGTATAAATCTTAAAACGTCCGGAAATCAATTTCAAAGTTCAACTTCAACCAACCCACAAAGAAGGTCGAAAACCCAACGAAAGAAAGACGACCCAGGCACTTGTGTGCTAGCAGGGCTGTCGGGTGAGCGAAGGTGAAAAACGCCTAGGCTGAGCCTGTGCGTGCAGAATGGACCGAGACTGCCGAATCACTCGCTGACCTGTGGAGCGCGTGGCGTGTGCCTGTGACCTTGAGAATAGGCCATGGATGTGTGTGGGTGAGACAGTTGACGTGTGGTGTCCTAACCAGATGCAGGGCGAATGGATGACTAGAATTGAGCCATCCGGTTTGGCGTAGGGTACTGTATCGTCACAAACTGTTTGTCTTTCCAATCACATATGGAATGTACTCATTTTTATACTCTCATAATTAATCTTGTTTTATCTTTTCAACATCTTCCTTCCTAGCTCAGATCTCATCATTGGTGCCTCTATTTTTTCCCGAGAGATGACAGTTTCACTTTCATGCTGGTCCACCATCTTGTTAACCTGCGTCGGCCGGCTGGACTATAAAGGGCCCTATTCTTACACCTATTGGTTTCAGTCGTTCTATTTCATATCCAATAATCGGTACGCGGGTGGAAATGTCTTTAATGCATTCCACGCCATTTATGATCAAGTTTATAGGGAAGCGTCGTTCAGCTTCAGATGATTTGATAGGCTAATCCGGAAACGGATGTCGCTAATCATCCAGCTTTTGTGGCATTACATCACTGAGGGCTATCCGAACAGGTTAAATTCGACCAAGGACTGTTGTGATCAATGGTTTACTAAAAGTGTGTATGACGTTCTACGCATAACAGTTAATTTCTGCATCCACTGGATAGGATTCCCAATTTGATTCTGATTACTTTTACAATAAGCAACCGTCAGTCGTTCATTGTGGCGATGTTCAAATGAAGTCGGCCAACTCAAGAGTGAATTCAGTCACACGACTGGACTCGGTCAAAAATGCTTATTCGCATCGCAGCTGATCAGTAACCAAGTAATTTAAAAAAGCGGGATGAAATGAACATGGGTCAACAGCTTTATACTGTACATGAAAGTGTGCTGTATGGTACATCCTTTGGTGACCTTCGAGTTGTGTTCCGCGTCTTTTCTGTTCAGTTAGTCTTATTTATCATTGTTGTTCCTACCATTTGCTCCCCGGAGAATCACCCACTGAATTGTCACCACTCATTCACTAGACCAAATGCAGGTCAATGAACATGAGGTTGTATGTTGGGACGACGAGCCGGTGAACGAAAAACTCCTTTTTTGGGTTCATGGATTGTCGATTGCCGATGGCTGAATTTTACGGACGAAGTCCGGATGAAACGACCGAAGCACAGAATGCTCAGTCAGCTTTCCTGATTTCTGAGCCTCGTTGACTACACACTGAAACTATTGTAGCGAAAAGGCGTTCAATAAAACACAATCTTTATTGCCCAACTCACTACTTACCATGCTACGTGCGCGCTCGCATTTAAGAGTCCGAATTCCAGTCCACAACAACCCCCGGTTTTCCGCCCACACGTCATATGCACTTCTGACCGGTTTATGTGTGTGATCGGCGCCTTCTATCAGGGGTTTTCCACCTACCAACCCCCCTCCTTTGGTCCGATCTCGTTGAGCTATGGCTCGTCCGGTCGCTCGTGTTGTCCTCAGTCTATCAACTATGGGCCTTTGAACGTACCTCCTCGCCAAGTGTTGGTATACTCGCACCTCCGGCCTGATAATCCACCACACTACCAAGTAAGCTTTAGACCGATTAAATCACCTTCTTCTTAGCGCATGGGGTTCTTATGTCGCACACATCAACTCTGTATATCGGTTTGAGTCGTCCTCGAAAGTTACGAGTGTTAAACGGACAGATACCTCGTAAACGACAAATGATCCTATGTCTGTGCGTCGGAGAGATCGTAATCTAACCAATAAATGAGTTTTACTGTCAAGCGGAAGGAAAAACCAATATGTTGTCTTCCTAATTTCAGCTCAAAATTGTGTAGACGCAACGTTTCAAAGTTTCGCTAACATTTTATGTGTGGAAATATTTCGCACATTTCTCTAAAACGCATACAGCACTTTACAATTGAAAGAACTACATTTGTAACTAGAATGTTCATACTGTTGCATACGATACCTCTGTTAAAATTGTGTTTAAGCTGTAAGTTAGTCTGTGTGAATTCAGTAATTTGATTTTAGTACACTGATTTTTACTTCGTTCTTGTCACTGTTATCTGAACCAGTTCTGGTCCGCAGCATGAACAGCTTAACTAAACGTCAAGCGATGTGGGCGGGTCAGGTTTGTATACTTCTGTATTTATCACACTACTATATACTATATTTGGAAGTGTTCTGAATGTACGATTATACACATAAATCCTTTGATTATGTCTGTGCTATAACGAGAGACACATCTGATCTTTCGGGCTCGCAAGGGGAAGAAAATAATCCTGGCAGCCACACACTCGCCCGGCAGCCAAATGGTACAACACTTGTGTTATTGAGCGGACTATTTAGACTTATTGATAAGGAATGGGAAACTTTCAAACTGATGGTGTAATATGACTTGTTTTCGTTCCACAACCGGCCTCTTGTCCATCAACTGATCAGTGATTGTCTGAATTGTTTCAGAAAGGACGCCTATGACTGACTGTGCCTTTTTTTTGAGGTACGGGTTCCTCTGGCAAATGTGTCCGCTAATGGTCGCACTTATTCTAATTGCGTCTGTTACCTTTCCTCCGCAGCGATCTATGAGTTTGGACAGTACTCCACGACCGTGCTGAGATGTTCCTCGTGCCTCCGATCTGGCCGTGCCGATTACTTTACCTGCCATGTCTTGCCCGTTAGTCCAATCCAGTCGATCGATGACTCATCCGGTCGCCCAGGCTGTCCCCCATCGGCTCGCTGTGGGCTTTTGGACGTACCTCCCCAGCGTTGAGGTATTCCACCGAGTGTTGGAATACTCGCACCTCCGGCCTGGTAATCTACCACACTCGCCCCTCCTTTAAGAAACTTGCCGCGATTGTGCCAGGGCGCTTAGTGTACAGCATTGATTCATCGCCCACGAGGACCTTGGTTAATTTGGGAGCTCGTATTCCTGTCGTTCGTGATGATAAATTGTCCATTCCATCGCCTTCTAAATTTTCCTGAGTCGGGACCGGAGGTTTCTGGTCGGTCGTAATCTCTTAATTTCATCTGGTCTGCGATCCTGAACGGGCGATATTTATGTGTGTGTGCCTCACGTCATATCTTTGCTTATTTCGGCGTTGTCTTTCTGTTGTCTGTTGAAGCACACGGCATTCCAAGTGTTGTCGTTCTGGCGGCAATAATTTCCCCTCTCTGTCTCTAGACACGCAGATATCCAAGAGAATCCTTGGCTCCTTCCAGTATGTCAGCTCAAATGGTGAACTTTCAAGTGTTGCATGCTTCATCGTGCGACATCCAAACAAAACATCCTGTAGTCCCTCGTCCCAGTTACTTCCTCTACTATCCAGCCATTCCTTCATTGTACGAATGAACCGACCATCAAATCGTTCACCTGTGGATGATACAGCGATGTTCTCAGGCGCTGAATTCCACAGTTCTTCAGTATCTCCTGAAATTGTTACCCTTTCAAAACATGGGTCTTGTTGTCTGATGATTGTGTGTGGTATTCTCAAGCGAGCCAGGGCATTTTTCACGAAAGCTTGTGCAACTCTTCCACTCGATTGAGCTGCCGCGAGAATGGCTTCCACTCATCGTGTGAAGTCGTCAATCATAACAACTACGTAGCGATTTCCGTTTCGACTTGTTGGGGGTGGACCACACACATGTGAGCGGCCTCCTCTGTTATGATCGACTGCATGGACGGAGTTGCCTTCATTGTCTGTTGGTTCTGTTGGAAATGGGGGCAGGCCTGAATGAAATCGATCACATCTTTCCACTTTGTGGACCAAAATGCCCTTCACCGCAGTAGACCGTACACGCGTTATCGTCCCATGTGAACATCTGTGTGTGCCAGTCGAATCACACGTTCCCTCAGGTTCACTGAAGTAAATGGCAGTCTTCGTGGTAGAAGCCCCCTCTGCACCTCCACATCGACGACAAGTTGGCTGTTCTCCAGGTGTATCCGGTCCCAGATCTGTAACAGCTCGTTCTGTCTCGAAATCAACGTCTTGGGTTTGGTACCTTCCAGTAGATGTTCACATACTTCATGCACTTGGGGGTCCTGCTGCTGATTGACCAAGATGTCTTTATCGGCAACCAATACTGCATTCACGGATATAGCTTCAGTCGGCAGCTCACTTTCTTGTATCAGTCGTGACAAGTCATCAGGTACCTCATTGTTCGTGCCGTTGATATGTCCGACGGTAAAGTTGAATTCTTGCAGTCGGAGTGCCCAGCGTGCCAGTCGTCCACGTGGATCCTTCGCCGTCTTCAGCCAGACCAGGGGTTTGTGGTCGGTCTCGACATGGAAGGTGGTCGCTATCAGATAGATCCTCCACTTCTCCAGCGCCCAGACGATAGTTAAGCACTCTTTCTCCGTGGTGGAATACTTTCTCTCTGCTTCCGTCAGTACTCGGTTGGCATACTTAGTTGTCCCCGACGGTTGTGAATAAACTGCCCCGATTCCGATATCACTTGCATCAACTGACACAGTGAATGGCTCATTCGATTTGGGGATTGTGGGGCACCGTTGAATGCTGACAGATTCCTGTTTGAGTTCGTTGAACGCTACCCCCAGGTCCTCAATCCACACAAATTTCCTGTCCTTCCTCAGCAGTTGGAATAGTGGATATGCTTTCTGGGAGAACTCCGGCGTAAAGTTCGAATCGTAACCAACAATTCCGAGGGAACACCTCAGTTGCCGTTTCGATTTTGGTGTTGGGAAGTTCTTGATGGCTGTCAACCTCTCTGGTAAAGGCTTGATTTTCTCATTACCAACCGCGTATCCCAAGCAAACGATTGAACTGCGGCCTATTTGAAACCTCTTATTACTCAGTTTTAGACTGGCTGCATCGATTCGTTGTAACACTGCTCGCAGTCCGTCTACGTGTTCCGACACTGCATTAGAGAATACAATGATGTCATCTCTGTATACGGTTACTCCTTCCTGTCCTTCCAGAATGCGAAGTAAGAGACGTCTGAAGGTCGCTGGAGCATTGCACAGGTCAAAAGGCACCCTAAGAAACCCGTACTGCTGTCCGTCCACACAAAAATAAGTCTTTACTCTGCCCTTCAGTGCCATTGGTAGTTGCCAGTAACCGGAACGCAAATCTATGAGAGATAGTACTCTGGCTTCTCGCAGGTGCGCAAAGATCTCCTCCATCTCAGGTATACGGAACGCATCTTTAAGAGTCACTCGGTGCAGTTCTCTGGAGTCGACACAAAATCGGTAGGACCCATCCGCTTTCCTAGTTAACATGACCTGTGACGGAAATGGGCTGTTTGTCCTTTGAATTATTCCTTTCTCCAACATCTCCTTTAACTGCCTCTCCACTTCAGAAATCAACTTGAATGGTATACGTCGGTATACTGGTCTGCACTCTTCATCCGGCTGTAGGTCTATCGAGTGTTCCATCCATGTACAGAAACCGTATTGGTCATCCGCGTTAGTAAACAAGTCAGCAAACTCACTAACACACTGCTTGATAGCTGGGATCGAACATTCTGGCAGAAATTTCACTGAAATCCTGTCCATTCGCCACTACTCTTTGGTCTCTTCGCGATGGAACTTCACGACATCACCATCAACACGCAACTCGTTCCTCTCCAGGTCTACGTTTACCTTCAGTCGAGGTAGCAGATCGGTGCCTTTCGTCGTCTCTTTCACATTATTAATCACTAACGTTGTGTGGCGTAGCTTGATGCCATCTATTTGGATCTCAGCGTTCTGAGTCCCCAGTGTTTTCACCAGCGTCCCTCTGACCGTAACCACATGCCAGCTACCGAATCTAACGGGCAATCCTCGCACTGTGCTTGTAATCGACGCACCCGCACTTGTATCTACTTCCGCACTCTTTTGTCCTTCCTCGATCAGAAATTTCACCCATGGAACGCCCCCAGGATAACCCGTTACCACCGAAAAACAAGGAAGAAGACGTCTGTTAGGGCACTGGCGGGCAACGTGTCCCACCACACTAAAAACAAAACAGTGATTACGGTGAGACTGTTTACGTGTTCGTCTAACTTGTCCTCCTCTTGGTTTCACATTCATCTTCGAATCTTTCACAGCCTTCGTTAGCTTTTCCACTTTCTGTTTGAGCTCACTGAATTCCAGCCGTCCGACCTGTGCTGTGCAATTCCGACAAGCCTTTCGATGTCCATGATTCCACAGGACTCCACCATTCGAACGCTCTCCTGCAACTCCAGTGGCAAACTCTAGATAAACCGTTCCCTCACCAATCTGTCCTTTGTCTTCTCATCTGCCTCCGGTAAGCCCAGCGTCAACTGTTGTAATGTGTTGATAGTAAACCAGGGACTCTTGGGTATCACAAAACCCGGCACCATATAGCCGATCCATTGCCAGTTGTCGGTCTTGTTCCATTGTAAACTCTTGAATCGGTGCGGTCCGTGTTTCTTGAAACGATGTTACGGCCTTTGTTTGTTTGCTCAAGGCATAGTCAGATTTTGCTCGTCCGGTGAGCAGTGTTGCCAATGCCGTCAACAGTTGTGTTTCGATTTTCAATCCGTTGCACGCCCTAATCGCCTCAGATTCTTTGTTCTGTATTGCACGTACAGCTTGTGACTCTGTATGTGTCACTACAATCAGCCAATGATTTCTTTAATACTGTTGTACATCCATAAATTTAGCTTCTTGTCTCATGAATATGAATTGCTTACTGCACCTAGTACATCTTCTCCTCACTACTTGCGTGGGAGGATTCAAACCAAGTACGACTTCTAGGGCTATTCGGTCCCCAATTCCGAGTATTAAATATTGTACGGAAGATTAATTTTTTCGTTCTCTTTTAGTGCGAACAGCATAGACATATCACTGTTGTTCAAATTAATGGGTGATCCTTCATCTGTTGTAGGCTGATAACTCAATCGTCAACCCAAGTCACAAGTTGGAATCACTCGATAATACATCTATTTTCAAAGGAGATACCACGCTTTCCTACAGGCACGCATAAGGCCAGACTTAATTTAAAGTGCGTCTCCGAAGTATGGACCCCACGACAAAATTCGAAATTCAGACCAAAGGGCTCACCAACCGGGCATATCTCCTAACCGAGTCGAATGAGCGAACGGTCACAATACACCGCTGATACCACAGCCAGATTAAGTGACTGTGGCTGGGTGGGTGGAAGTGAACGCGCATTCCCAGTGAAGTCGACCACTCGACAGTATCGACCCAGTGGCCACCACGGTTCAAGATCGACAACATCTGGCTGCTCATACATGTCATTGTAACCGTTCTAGCGCACGAAAGGCAATGTTGGGCTGGGAACCAACATGTGGTGGTGAATGCAAATGGACAAACTAAGGATGTGATATTCCCACAACGGATTGTGTCATCACGGTTGTTCATTTTCACCAAACGATGGATAATAAAAAGTTACATTCATGAATGAAACAGATTTACAAATCGTCGGACGATTGATCACAACCTAACCATTTTTTTATAGAGTCTGAGTTACGTCATGCTGTGTTTTTAGGCTTATCGTGTCATTTGTGGACTTTATCGAAAATGTGATCGTCACTTGGCTCCTCTCAGTTCTGTGGTCTCGTCACTGAGCCGTGTCATTTCACTCACTGTCAGAATGTTTTATTTGATCAGTGTCGTCACGGAGGGGACTTGTTACGTTATCGAAATGGGCGTCGATTGCTTGTTCAAAAATATAGTACAGATTGGGGAGCTTTGTTTTTTGGAAGTCTGTTTCATCCTGAAAAATGATACATCTAAGGTGCGAAGGGCGTTTAGTTTCGGTCGACGGAAAACATCTGTATCATCCGGGCTTTGATTAGGTGGTTACGAACAAGGATACATGTGAGTACTGATCGAATTCTACGGGGCGATGCCGTCCGGGGCCGGGGAAGGGAAGTAATGCACTCCTTACAAGTATCGTTTGTTCACAGAATGACTTCTCCAGGACTGTACAGACTGTACGTGTAGATGCTGTCTTATGGTGGTTAAGAATTGATACTCTCATTTCACTGAAAGCACGTCGGATTTGTGAGGTCTGAGGTGACTAGTCTCATCTGAGTGTGTGTGTGTGTGTCTGTCTGTTTGGCTCTGTTCGTGTTTAGTTATGTTGGACCACACTTTCCTCAGTTCAGTTTACCGGACAGTAGCCACTCACAACTGAAAACCAATTATTAACTGACTTTGGCTTCCTAACACTAATTTGGCTCCGGTTTAGAAAACCAAAGCAGGCGTAGTGTAACTACTGAGTCCTCTCGCACAGGCAACGAAGGCTTGTGACCAATGATTAGCGAAATTTGAGAAGAAGCGCGTAGCAAACAAGCTTGTTTTCAGTGTTTCATCATCAGGTATTTCACTGAGGCATTGCGATTCGTCTGCCATGCAGATAATGTCGTCTGCATAACGTTTATTAAGGGCAAGTGACTTTATATGATCTGCTAGTGAACTACTTTCAAGCCTTGCCATAAAAATGTCCGCTAATAAAAGGCCTAACCTTGAACCCATTGCTACTCCATCCATTCGGCGATATAACCTACTGGAAGAACTGAACTGAACGTTGTAAGTGCAGCGATACAGAAGCCGCTTTAGCTCATCTATCGGTATCTCTACGTTTATGTCATTGTTCTCTATTTACCGACCGAGAAACTCAATTGTCTCACTTAGTGGGATATTCGTGAATACAGACGTGACATCCAGCGATAATAAACGCATTCCCTTTGTGTTCAGTTGCTTTACGGTTTCGAAAAATTCAAATGTCCCTTAAACTATGAATCGCTAGTTTTCATCCAACTGGTTCTAACGACTCAACTAGTCATTTTTGCCGTTGTATGAGAGAGCGAATTACACATATCTAAAATCGGCCGTAGCGGCACTCCATTTTTATGCACTTTAGGCAGTCCATAAAGCCTGAGGATTACACCGCCTACTGGCTCAATTCTTTCGAAAGTAGTTGAATCAATCATCCCTTGTTGTTTCATATATCTGAGTGTCTTTGTTAATGCCTTTTCAATAGCTACTGTTTTGTCCTTTTCAGTCCTCATACAAACAAATCTGGTTGTATCAAAAAACGATCTGTCTCACCCGGTTGCACGTTGTGATTACACGGAGGAATGAAATTAATTTGGCTTTTTAGTCTAGGTCAAATGTCTAACAATAGATGAGGCCGAGCTTCGGTTGAATAGCTCATGGCTGTTTTCCCCTTGACTCTTTAATTGGTGCAGCCGCTTTGATAGATGCTTCTAGACCCGTTTCTCCAATCGTCTGTCTGTCCTCCGAATGTAGGTGTCACTGCGGCTACAGGTGAACAGACCGATACAGCGACTGATCGGGTTAGCAACATCGGCCTCATTAGTAATGGCAGGGGCATACCTCTATTGTGCGCAATAAGAGGCAGCTGGGTGGCCTTATGGGTCCGGAGTAACCCCAACCCTAGACTTCATCTTAGCCTTTTCAGTAAGTTCTCGTCTTTGTACGGCGACTCAGTGAACATTGCCTTTTGTAGGGTAAGTTAAGACTCGTTGTGGATGAGCAATCGACAGTGGTGCTCGCCACAAGCCTCCGTTGTGTGCTCGAAAGGATTTAGCGCCAACATAACGCCGGTCTTGATTTCCTCAACCAGGGTCAAGGTAGCTTTAGAAAATCACAGGTAATTACTTATTCGTTTCTAGTTAACCGTCTGAGTTTGAGTGTTACACCTTTGCGACTGAAAACTGTACGAAATAAATTTCTCCGAACTTCCTGCTTTCACGATGTTATTCACATGTATTTACCTGTGTCCTCATAAAAGTCTGGTAAGAATGACCCAAATCAACTGTCTGCGCCAGACTGTTTTTCAAACCTACGGAAATACGGACACAAGTGGAAATGCGAATATTTAAACTGACGTTCTGTCATTCAGAAGTACAAGAACGTACAGTGACATAACATATGAGCTGAGTGCTTGAGTCCAAACAAATTCAGAAGAAAAGTTGATTTTGTTCCATCAGGCAAAGTCATCGAAAGTTAAGGATTAGAGAGATGAGATAAAATGTTATGCAAATATGTAAAATAAAAACAGCTAAAATGACAACACGACCACTGTTGTGTTGAGTGTGAATGAGTTGTGCATTACACATCACTACTCGGTCCGGTCAGTGGTCAGTGTGATGTGTTAACTACGTCACATGGTGAGGTCCAAGCTGTGCCTTAGTTAACCAGCTATGTCGTGCCTTCCAGATTTTCTTCCACCGTTACCGTGTTCTATGATTAAATCACAACACGATGTCATTGACATTCTAGGCTTCATAGAAAATTTCGTATTCATGTGACTTCTTATTAAATCGAACGTATTAATTAAAGTCTACAGGTTCCATTGTTTGTTTTTAACTATAAAATGATACCCTGATAAGGGTTGATATGTAATACCATCTGGAGGGTGCTGTCGTTTTTCAATAAAATATAAGCACGGGATGTAACATGAACGCACGTTTGCCCAACCCAAATATGTGCGATTGTCACCACATGACCCGGATTTCGTACGGATTCGACTGATGTTTACCGTCGTGCAACGGTTGATCGAGCAATCGGTCAACAGGTGGTAACATCGCTACCGTCACAACATATGTATCTATGCTCACACACTGCGCATTCTATTTACCTGAACCCATTTGAATGACACAAATCAGCACATGCTCCATGAGCACAAGGCAATAAATTAAAATTGTACGTTAAATACTTTCGCTATGCACAGAGCAGGAAGTGGATATGATTAGGTTAGTGTTAATCGTAGTGCAGAAGAAAAATGAGAATACCATTCGGCGCAGAGTACCCAGCATTGACTGAACACTGAGCCATAGCTGTCCAAGTTGCACATACGAGCAGGATTTTTAAGAAAACTTAACAGAATGCAGACTAGTATCCGGCAAGGTCTTTTTTAATTAGAAGTTATCACAGTAAAACCTTGACGCTGTCAAAGAACAGTTTGTCGGGTGTCAAAATGTGCTGTTTTTAACACGTCAACTGTAACTGTTAGTGTTTTTTGGGCCCCAATAAACGAGACACAGTTTAGAGGACGGAGTATTTTTTCCAAACATGTTCAATGGTAACATGTTTTTGCTTGAATCAGCTCCGATCAAGCCTCGCCGTTACTACCGCTTTGGAAGATGGTACAACCGAAAGATAACTTCGTGTAATGTGATCTTTAGAACATGGGCAACCGATCCATTTTCCCTTCAACAGGCTAGCGCGATTATCATTGGTTTCATAATGTATACCGCATACTGTTCTAGGTCAGTCCTACAAACGGACCCTGCACCGCAAAGCAATGCTGCTATTGTCTTCTTTGAGGAAAACTGGCTGGATCTGATTTTGACACAATGGGGTTGCACCTCATTGAGCTCCAATAGTCCCAGGGTTATCTGGATGAAATTTTTCAATCAACCTCTGAGAAACATACGAGTAACCACCTCGATCAACAGATAGCTACCCAGTTGTCTTAAGAGTTTATATGAAATGAAAAGTTTTTTCTAGAAGGCCGTGGTCAGTTGAACGATTGAGATGGCAGTGACATCAAAGTCAAAAGATGACGAAGATCACTGTAAAAACGTGACTACGTGAAACCGTCGAGTGCCATAAAGTGTGCGCATACAGGGAACGTGTGCCTGTGTGTGTGCAGCAAGAACGTCTGCAGAAGTCACTATGACAGGTCGGTGAGCCGTTAACTTTGAATTCATCAACGTCTAGTAGGTTAAAATAATGTAGCCTCCCTGATTAGGCAGATGATCCTTACATCTACATAATAACATTGTCCACCCTGCCGTTCCACCTGACAGTTCTACTGTACACTTGTTTTCTCTGCTATACTACACCACTACTGCTTATCTGTTCCTGGCCTCTACATCCCAGATATAACTAAAACGACTACTTCCACGAAGATAGAACTATAGTTAGTATTCTGAGTACTTCTTATAAAGGCCTATAATTTACCACCGGCCACATTACTTATAAGTAGTGTGACATGTTACGATGTTTCAATGTTGATTTTTGCCTAGATGTCACTACGAACGTTAGTTGAAACAAACATGAATAAAATTGTTGTTTTTTACATGGCACTTCAAGTTACCGATACTAGCTGTTCACGCCCATTGCTACAGTCTCACAATTTCGCACCCGAAACCCCATGAAGACAATGCTCAGTGGATAGATCGTTTTGGTTTCATTATTACTGCATTGTGTTCTTTTAAATTTCGGTTTGTAACAAGTTTTACTTGTAGAAAGTGTTATGACCCGCTGGTCAACGATAGTTAGAAATGTCTAGTACACAACTGTACGAACCACGGAAACCCGGAAACCTCAGAATAACACTGAAGACCGTGACCTTTAGCCGAGATTGTATTTGCTCTCAAACCAAAGGTAACAATGCAGACGAGCGTCAGCATACATATAGTCTTTGAATGGCCTTGAGGAATCCCACTGGAATTGGTGCATTAGAGGTGAGATGAGCCAATCACAGACTCAGGAGAAACGTGCGCTAAAATTGAGTTTTGGCACATTGTGGCGCGAAAAAGTAAGATTCAAAATCACAATTTATTTTTCAATGATATCTCGAAAAACAAATCATTTTTGTAGAAAATACACTTTTCCCTACAGAAAGTTGCAAATGCTTCTTCAGCAGACGACTCTGAATGGAGGAAATAGTCATTTGCATAAAGTCTCTTGCATAGGTGTGTAATTTTAAGCACAGTTTGCGATTTTCAGGAATTAGTGTAATGAATACTTCCGATTTTCTTGAAGCATTGACCTACAACAAACAGTACATGCAGTTATCAAAGTTTTACTCCCCTTTATCTGTGACCTGAGTAAACAAATCTATCATCGCCCTAATCGTGACCCATTTGACGAATATAAGGCGTCACGTTCACCAAAAGCACACGCTCCGCATAGCCAATGAAGTTATAATCAGGCAACGCATTTCAGCAGGTTTCAACTGCTGTCAAAATCGATCGCTGTCCAGTTCTGTGTTCGTTAGCAACTTGTTCAGGTCCGGATTCATATGTCAATTGTATATATTCTCAAGGTTTGGTCACTAGTTTTGTGTGTTGCAGTCTTGATACAGATTCCAATAAGTCCAATAGTCAGGTTGTTCTTTCAATCCTTCTAAATTGGTTTATGCAGACTGGCTGTGTGAGTCTACTCTATCAGTGAGTTTCCACGGGCTACTGAGAATGACGAATGAGGATAATACTTTGAAAGGCGGATAATAAGTCAGCATCGTACACGCATAACCACCATATGAATAAAATTGGTGCAGTTGGAATGTAGTTGTAAGAATATATATACGACAAGAAAGTAGCAAATAGGCTTGTTTTCAGTGTTTCTTCATCAGGCTAAGTACAATACACAACTGTGCAGTTTATTTAGACCGTTGTCTTCGGTTAAGGTTGAAGGAAACATTTGCAGTGTAATCCAATCCTCACTTAATACTCTTCCTCACATTGTGATAAACCCGGCCCTCTTCCACAGATTCTCAACACAGCAATTCCATTTGGCCGTCGTTCGAAATGTTCAGTTCTTACGTGTTGTGGCGGGCTTTGTGTCTTTCAGCCTACCACAAATTAACCAAGACGAATATTTGTCTCCTCTCATTCGGATCTGTGTGAACAGGTATCATTTAATGTCGTTTTTTGTTCTGCTGACTTGTAAAGCGAACAGCGACTGTAACTAATTTCACACTAGTTTTGTATTGGCTCAATTTGTCACAAGAAGTTCGGTACCACTGCCCTACCTTTACTGTTTCCGTTGGAAAATCTCTAAGATGGATGCAACACAGCAGTTGAGCTTTCTGAAAAACAAGCCGGTCGCATCCCATATCGTGAACGCAGTTTCGTGCTCAGAGCATGTGCAAACGTCACACGTTGACCCGAGTTTCGGTCGAACTTGATTGAAACACTCTTCTATACTATACCAAATCAGTCGATTTGTCCGGGAAATTTTGGAAAGCACAGGTTAATATCGAAAAGCAGTATAAGAGCTAGTCTCTATGGTGAGATTAGACAAGTCACTGGTTAGAAAGAAATGATGGAACATGCTTGATAGCTCCAAGAGATCATGGGCCTACGCATGGTTGCGCAAAAGTCAAGGGTCAAACTGTGTGATAAAAATTATGTGACAGCTGTGATCAAATCAAGCTAACCTTGGTGTTAACGTTTGTGTGGGAGAGTGGATATGGAAAAGGGTTGTGTGTCGGGCTATTCTGTTCGCTTGCATGTGTAGATGGAGGCAGTGAACACAACTTAGGACAAGCTGTGGGAACTACTTGACACCTAATGCTGCCAATGAGAAACTGAGACAACGACTACAGACAAACAATCATGAACATCAATGGGACAAAAATGTTCTTCTGCATTTCCTGGATGAACAACACCGGTACCAATTACTTGCCATTTTCAGATGGAGAACGTCTGTCTTGCACGATTGTCTAGTCCCTGTAAAACGTCTTCTACGAACTATTCACCACAGGCAACATACCACAAATCAAGCTTCGAATACTGAATTGCTAACAAGCGGATTCATTAAACAGCAAGAGTGCTGACTACTAATAATTAAGCGCTTGTGAACCTCCTGGAACCGTTAATTCCGTTGTTCCGAGCGATCCATCCTTAGTTGCCAGGCCCGTAACGTGAGTTGGTTTCAGAGTTTTGTTTCTTTCCGACAGATCAGTCAAACTGTGTGCGGAAACATTTCGCATATATTCAGGGACGTTCGAACACACACTGTAAGTCTCTAGTTTTAACAAAGCAGTGAATATTATACGGACGATTAATTTTTTTCGTTCTCTTTTAGTTCGAACAGTATAGACATATCACCGTTGTTCAACTGAATGAGTGATACTTCACCTGTTGTACGCTGGTTACTCAATCGTTAACCCAAGTCACAAGTTGGAGTCACTCGATAGTACACCTATTTTCAAAAGAGATACCGCGCTCTACTACAGGCACACATAAGACCAGACCTAATATAAAGTGCGTCTCCAAAGTATGGACCCCACCACAAAATTCGAAATTCAGACCAAAGGGCTCACCAACCGGGCATATCTCCTAACCGAGTCGAGTGAGCGAACAGTCACAACACACCGCTGATACCACAGCCAGATTAAGTGACTGTGGCTGGGTGGGTGGGGGTGAATGTGCATTCCCAGTGAAGTCAGTCACTCAACCCTATTGACCCAGTGGCCACCACGGTGCAAGATCGACAACATCTGGCTGCTCATACATGTCATTGTAACGGTTTTCGGCGCTTGAAAGGCAATGCTGGGCTGGGAACCAACATGTGGCGGTGAATGCAAATGGACAAAGTAAGGATGTGATATTCCCATAACGGATTATGCTATCACGGTTGGTCTTTTTCACCAAACGATGGATAATAAGAAAAACCATATTCACGAACGGAACAGATTTACAAATCACTGAAAGAGTGATCGAAACCTAACCATTTTCTCGTGGAGTCTGAGGCACGTCGTGCTGTTTTTAGGTTTATCGTGTCATTTGTGGACTTTATCGAAAATGTGATCGTCACTTGGCTCCTCTCAGTTCTGTGGTCTCGTCACTGAGCCGTGTCATTTCACTCACTGTCAGAATGTTTTATTTGACCATTTGATCAGTGTCGTAATGGAGGGGCCTTGTTACGTCATCGAAATCGACGTCGATTGCTTGTTCAAAAATATTGTACAGATTGGGGCGCTTTGTTTTTTGGAAGTCTGTTTCATCGTGAAAAATGATACATCTACGGTGCAAAGGGTATTGTTTGACGGTCGTATGGGCCTTGGAAAAATGGAAACCGTACTTGCTCAGCCGACGTTTCCATGTGGAGACCGACCACAAGCCATTGGAGTGGATTAGATCGGCGAAGGACCCGCAAGGAAAGCTGGCTCGTTGGAGGTTGCGATTACAGGTGTTGCACTTCACAATTCGCCATGTAGCTGGAAGAAAGAACTATGTTCCAAATCTGCTTTCCATTAAACAACACGTGGATGAAGTTCACAAGGACGTGATCAGAATTACGCGTATTGAACTGGACAGCAATCCCAGAACGTTACAAACGGCGCAGAGGATGAATACGCCAGTCCGCGCAGTGATTGACCATCTTCTGTCGAGAAAACAACCGCCAGAAGACGAGGGGAATCTGGAGATGAAAGCATACAAGATGAACTGGTCAGACCTGCGAATGAATAATGCCGGAAGTTTAATGCGCTAACAGTGGGATGGAATAAGGGTACCAGTTATACCGACAGAGTTGAGAGGGACAATTGTGAAGGAATTTCATCAGCTGGCTCATACGGGTTGTCATCAAACTTACGAACTGCTGAAACAAACTGTTTAATGGCCAGGAATGACGATTGATGTCAATACTTACGTGCGGGCGTGCCAGCAGTGTCAGTTACTGAAGACCACTAACCACCCCAATCAATATCCTGCATAGCCAATTCCGGTCAGTGAATTTGTGGAATTATGGTCGGCGGATGTGACGGGCCCCTTTCCAATAACCACTTCCGGAAATCAATATATCATATTCATGACTGAACACTTCACAAGATGGATCGAAGCAGCTGCCATACCCGATCTGCCTGCGAGCACTGCATGCAGGGCAGTGATGGAACACATCGTTGCAGATGGTGGAATACCGCGAAGCATATTGACTGATCAAGGCCCTGCTTAGAAAGTGAAAAGATTTGGAACTGTTTGGAGCGCTTTGGTTTAAAAAAGTTTGCACGACGCCATGCGCAATCAAATGGATTGACGGGTCGGAACAATCACACAATCAAGGAGTGGTTGGTGGCGAAAGGAGAGTGCTGGATGGAATCACTACCGTTCATGCTGTTGGTCCATCGCTGTTCACCTCAAGGGACAGCAAAGAAATCGCCCTTCGAGCTAATGTACAGGCCCATACTACGCATGCCGGTGGATCAAGAGAGTGGTTTCTGGGGAGACCGACGGATGAGCACGCGTAAATTAGCAGAAGCGCGGAGAATGGCCAACCAAAAATTGGCGGACGCACAAGAAGTTTCTAGGGAACAGTCAACTACAAGGTTGTCGGGTCAAAGTGCTGGGTTTGAAATTTGTTCGAAGATTAAATGCAGAGACCCGCGGAGTCCACGCGCAACAGGACCCTGGTCCAGGAAGTTCCTCGCGAAGTAGAAGGGACCGCATGTAGTAGTGGACCGCCGTGGCCCAGTGTATCTGATTACGAATAAGAAGAATGAACATCAAGTGAACGGAAGCCAGCTTTGTAAATGGTATGGCATCTTTAGCAGAAGAGAATGCACACCTGGAGCATCGACGTCCTCGAGGCCGGTACGCAGATAGTCGAGAGAACGAAGGCAACTTGATAGGCTTTTGTTGCAGCTGGAACAATCTTTGCTGGGGGAGGATTGTAGTGATGAGGAGCGATCGTCCTATACAACTCACACCACTGCTGTTCAGTATTAAAACCAGAGCATATATCTTGGCATTGAAGTTGCCGCAGGAAAAATACAAGAAGAAACATCAGAGTTCTGCATTGCATAAAATGGTTCTTAGCACGTAAGGGAACGTAAAAGAACTGTACATTGGTGTCTGTGGCAGCCGTGACTATCTGGGCCCAGTAGAATATGCAGATGAGTGTTTTTATATGTTGTCATGTTTAAACACATAACCCATGTGTTGTTTTTTCGAACAAATAATCCTTGTGACATCCGCGTTCTTAGCTCACAACACTAGTGTTTTATTCGAGAACGACGAAAAATACCAGTAGTAAGTAAGCTTCAGTAGAGAAACCAATTCACGATACGTTGCGGAAAACTGTCGGTCCACACAGCACGGGCAACCGCTGTTCGCATGTGTCATCGATCGCTTAAAGGTCAGCGCAATCTGACTGGTCAACTGCATGGCTCACTTATGTTCCATTGGACACAACAACAAGTAATGTTCTGTGTCGTTTCGCAGAGAAGGTCCACAAACACTGGCGGAACTCAAAGTGGTCGTAATCTCGGAATGCAATGCAGTCTACTAGGCTACTTTATAACGCGTGCTTTCGTCATGTCTAAATAGAATGTTTTTGTGCAGGCAAAACCGTGGAGAACATCTCGGGCATCTCGTGTGAATCTATGGTTTATCTGCTAATGCTCAGCATTCTTTCTGTCTTTGCGTGACGATAATATCGACCTGTCAGTAGAATAGCGCATCTCCAGCGGTAACCGGCAAATTTATATATTTAGCGGATTCTGTCAACTCTGACTGAAGTACGGAAACTGATGAAACGTACTATAGATTACTGTCCAACTAAAGTAAAGTTTTGGTGTGTGTGTATTGTAACACCATATAGTAAATATTTCAGTACGCGAGGCATTGGTCGTTAATGAGATACTCACTGACCAGATGCGATATCTGGTACGAAGACCGAATATTTGTTACACAGAATGTACAGATGGTCTCGAAAACGGCTTAAACGGTATCGATAAGCGTACGTCGGTGTAGTCCAGGAGTACGATGTGATTCCAGTTTGATAAATTCATACCACGCGGTTCAATTCACCGTTCCGCAGTTTTGCTCACTGAACCTTCAAACACCCGTCCGAATCGTATTTTTCCAGACCGTTCAGTTCAAGGCTATGCCCTCCTAAGATGTAAAATCAACATTACAGTGAGAAGGACTTGAAAAAAAATGTTATCACCTCCGTTTTCGACTACCAGGATTTCGTCTACCTGCTTCCGTCTGTCCGCATAACACCTCCCTTGGAGTCCAGTTATCACCCATCATACGGACATGAACTAGCAAGGGGAACTGATTGAGCATCTGCATGGCTTCAATCCCGTTCCTGTCCGCTCATCGAATTACTTCAGGATACGGAGCCATGTCCGACTACCGAATACCCAAGATGAGTCTTGGACAGTGCAGATGAAAACGGCTCACATTACGCACATTCCGCTGATACACTGCACTGGTTTCACTACAGCAGCGTAAACAGCACCCTTAAACGGTGGACACGTAACTTGTGCAGTGGAGTTCAGCGATCGTAATATACTACTGATACCGCGGCTATTCAGTAGCAGGTTCAAGGCATTTTTTTTGACACCCTACAAGCCACAAGAAGACTGCAAGAAGGATCATCAAGGTGCAGCATCACCCATAA
>LUCH01004854.1:0-15633 GCA_013368495.1 Paragonimus heterotremus
GAGGCGATCGGGCAACCTGATCATTATTCACAAGCGAAAGTGGTTGAGTGTTCACATATGATAATTCGATCGTGCCTAACGTGAGGTCAATAGTGCAGTGGTAAACACGGTTGCCTCATGAACTGAATGTCCGTGGTTCAAGTCCCGGCAGTGGCGATGATATGCACTACTGACGAGCTCTAATGAGAGCGAAACTCGAGCCTAGTGCTTCTTTTCGAAATGGGCCGACTGGAAAGTCTATGGGAATGCGACAGCTGCGATCAATTGTGGGTGATGTTCCATCTATATGGGAAACTGAAACTAGTCAGTCACAGGGTTATACGAAACTTACCGGCGAAGCCGTACACATACAAGGTTGGTGACTGTACAGACTTTTAGAGAATGCTTACTGATGAACGTGAGGAACAAAGGTGACCTGGACGGGACATTCAATGAGGGCAATAACAAATAAATTTGACCGTGTAGCTCGAGATAGGGCTAGTAGTGGCACAGTAGAACAGCAACGACCAAAATTGATGCCTAGCTGTTGCACAATCATGCGAAGCACTCCAGTTCAAAAATAAAAGAGTAGGAAAGGATGAACTCTGATTAGCACAATCTCTGCCTAAACGCAAACAGTTTTTGAATAACTCTTGAAATGTTTACGTCACGCGTTGTAAGACTGATCAGTGTGAGAAATGGACCTGTCTCGCAACATGTTTTTTTTAAAGTGTAACATCAACGTGTCTAAACCTTGCAAACAAACAACCGAGTTGCAGGTGACGGTAAAATGGAATCTGCATGATAGTGGCGCTCATCTATCTGATACGTGCACCATTATAAGCTGGGTGATACTGGTCACAACTGACAAAACCGCAATCTCAGTAAGAGCGCACGTTTTCAGTGAACACCTCGTACATTCCTCCAATGACTATCCACTACCAGTCTTTTTACGCGCACCAAAACAGATACAATCCTGAACAGATGATGATGTTGCCCAAGCGATCATGTCGAAGATTATTCTCACTGTAACTATCAGAAACAAGGAGCGCGGAAAATAGACGGGACTTGATAGCAATCAGAATAAGGTTTCCTAACAAAGTATGATTTATGAGTGAATTCATGAAAAAGAATTAAAGTTTCATATTAATTCAGTGGCGCTTTCAAGAAAATTGAACAGTGAATAATCTCTACACGTGTGACGACAGTTCAAGGTGTAATTGCAGAAAGAATTGTAAATTAGGTCATATGTGGGTACAGCCAAGCATATCTGAAGTACACTAGAGCTCAAGACTGGCTATCTGGAGTTTAGTAATCGGTATTGCCGATGCAGCGCCAACAACAGAAGACAGCGTAAATATTCTTAAAATAAATCATAAGACGTCGAGAGGAAAAATAACCCAATTGATCATAAAGTTCATATACAAACCTCTTAGCCAGTCGACAATATAAAGACCTCTATACTTAACGCGATCTCCGATCACCAACTTCCTCGGCTGGGACGGATGTTTGTACACTACACTGTCATTCGACTGATAAGGTCTTCTTAGCAGGTCTGAACAGTTGCGAAACTTGATTTGTTCATGACTGTTGGGTGGGAACACTGTGATGTGCGAGTGTTACAGTCGATGGCGAGCTTGTATCCGCAAAGTTGTTGGCTCTCTTTTCTCCCTTTCCTAATGCGCATGGTCCTTTTTTTTCGTTTTATTCCTAGCGCATCTACACTTATTTATTACTCCACCGCTTCGTGGACTATTGCCACGACTGTTGTAAACCCTCCTAAACGATACGCTGGTTCGTCCTTGCTATCGTAATGCGTTTGGCAGAATTCGGATTCTCCTCCAGGTAATAATTAACACGAAATCTGTCTCAAGAAGTACCGCAACTGTCCCCGTATTCGCCCCTAAGACAAGCCAAAAGACGCGTACAAAAAAGACAGCTTTGTTCCGCCCCAAAATGTGTGTGACAAAGACAAAGTACTTATATGGTGCGCAGTGGCCATAAGAACATTCTCAAATCATAAAAAGGACACTTACCAAAAAAATAGTTAATGTCACTAATGAGCACAGCGGAATAAAACGTCGGACGGATAAAAACTAGCCAAGGTCACGTCTCGGCCGCTCTGAACAGGTCTGTTAATTATAACGAATTCAATCGTCTTTTTTCTCAAGCACGGAGGCGGTTTTTGGACGGAATGGAATAGATGCCCTAACAAGGACCAACAGCAGTCGGATTTATGTTACTTACGGGTAGGGCTCAAAGCTAGAAACGATGATGATGTTCACGAACCCTATGCAAAGTGTTGAACAACTCGCGTTTAAAATGTCAGCGGTCATTATCACATTCAATGCCAATTGGAGTTGGACAACGTTTGTTTATGAGGTACATCTATTACTGTCGCGGTTACGCAGTAACCTCAAGACGTAATTCTTTCCAGTAGGCTTTAACAACATTAATCTCAAAGATGGTAACACATTGGTGGTTCACGCCAGTGCTAAACTGTCATACAACCATAAAGAAAAGAGCAAGCCATAGGTAAGAAATGAAGATGGCTTCAGCAGCCGGTGAAACTCGTCCACTGTGTTCGTTACGTTCGGGTTGCTCTTCTTGAAGATCGACTGTTTGATCGTCAAGTTGTTCACCTGGTGAGTCCACTGTAAAGAAACAATCTTGTGCAGACAGCCACTGACAGAGGTGGATAACTGATGAGCATATTTTGTTCGAGAGCACAAAGTTCCCTGACCATATTGTCACAGGCTTCGCCGGTTACCAAACGTCATCCTTGTTTTTGAAATGAGAGTGCCCAAGCTTCCATCAATGCCTATGAAACTACTTCAGGAAACAAAGTTACTCAGCAGTTCCCATGCGGTCCTATCAAAGACTGGAGTAGAACATTGCTGGTGATCGAAAATAAAGACAAAATGAAATCCGTCACACGATCAAAAATGAGTCTCCTAAGGTTTCATAGGCATCTACCTGTCACAAAGTCTCTGTGAATAAAGCATAAACAAATTGATCATACCTATCGGGCACACCCTAATTCAGAAGACAATACGAAGAAACAGCTTTATCGACAGAATCAAACAGTCGAACACATGAATACCTAAAATAGCAACGGAAACTGGATTTCGAAAACGGTGCAAAAATTCTCATGATTTACCAAAAGATTTGAGCGATGCAGCCACAATTACGATGTGTACTCACATGCCACTTCACAAACAACGGTTCAGCGTTTTCAACAGAGACACCGCGTGAAAAGTTCGCACATACATATACTATGATCCACATGATGAGAATAAACGTGGTGACAAACCTACCGCGAAACATATACTCGAAGAAGAAAAAGTGTAATGAAAGGAAAGTATACAGGGAGGAAAATCCACCGATGCACACCGATATTCGCAACACGGGCGCCACTGACTTCTGTTCTCCATCAATTCGGACAGTCCCTAATTAACCCCAGCCAGGAAGCCGGGAAAGCCATACTGAAGCATGTTTTAACGTCCGTACTTTCATACATCGAAACCAAGTCAAATGCTGGCACCCAGACTGCCATTAATCGCAAACAAGACACGACACGACCGGTAAGTTGGTATTTGTGGGATGTGTCCACGTCAACGTGACCAGTGAGACAAGATCAGTATGCTCAGTTAACATATAATGGTCTCAACAGGTTCGCATATTCCTTGGACTTCTCTAGGAAGAAGACAGATGCAGGGAACGTTATGAGCAACAGTTATCAGTGGGCTTCATAACAGAAGATGCTACCTAAGATTATGTCGAAAAGTATGCAAACTAAAAAGTCAGTTCAGAGAACTACCATATAGAAACAACACGCCCGTGAGTAATCCAGACGCGATAAATATGTTCCCTTATGAAAACAGTAAAAGCTGTTGAAGAAACTTAAACAGGGGATTTCCGAAGTCTTTCAACCCGTCAGAAGATGATTTTCGTTCCGCTACCCATCATATTTGAGAAGAAATATGACGAAAGCTTCAGAATCATTGGTGTCCGACGGAGAACCACCTGGAACGAAAAAATAGACCAGTTGCCTCTCCTGTTCGAGCCAGTTAAACTGTTACTAAAACCTTTCAGCCCATATGTCAGCCTGATACGACCAACACAACTATGATAAGCGTTTCCTGTGGATGTAGTCAACCCAGACTTCACAAAGGCGCCAGACGGTTAAAGTGGCGTATACACACAAGAAGCCACATATTAGAGGCCTCGTTATTTTTTATTCGACAAAGTGTGCATCGTTAGAGTCAACACAGAACTGTCTAAAGCGTTCGAAGACCTCACTAGGGTGTGAACTTAGTCTCTTGCACTTAATATAGATTGAAAATTACCCACAACTGATGCAGCTGTCGCATTCCCATAGACTTTCCAGTCGGCTTCTTTCGAACAAAAACACCAGACTCGAGTTTCGCTCTCATCAGAGCTCGTCAGTAGTACATATCCTTGCCGCTGCCGGGACTAGAACTCCAGCCACGCTTTCATCAGGCAACTGTGTTGATTACTGCGTCATTGAGCTCAGGACTTGAAAGTCTATGGGAATGCGACAGCTTCGATCAGTTATGAGTGATGTTCAATCTATATGAAAACCAAAATCCTCTACTAATCATCAGTAATCTCTTGTCATTCTTACCCCTTGTAGACGGCTTACCTTTTGGAAGACAATCGCCCTTGCTCATTTGTGCTAAGGATGCCAAGATGTGCCCCAGTACGGATTCTACAAGAGGAAGCATGAAGATCTTCCAGCTTATTAAAAGACGTTATCATTCTTGCGGTTGTAAGGAGACAATTAAAAGAGCCAACGGCATTCAGGATTACGTTGAAACAAACAGAAAGAAGAATTTCAAGTTTTAACCGATGGTCCAAAGACGACAGAAAAAGTATAAACGTGACCAACGGTGACTACCCCAGCAAGTTTCTTCGGTCTCTCAAACATGATAGAGGTATCGATTTGCGTCGAGGATAACCATCTAACCGTTTTACATCACCATCATCATAACAGCCATGAGCCTGACCAAAAGGTACTGTGGCTCGGGCCGCCGCTCACCTCAACACTGACGTGGAATATCCCAGAAGAAAACGTTACTAAGAAGATTGAAAATTATTGAAAGAAGACTGATCGGAAGAACTAGAAATGATGTGGATACAAGTACGCTATTGACTGCGACACAGCGCCATCTCGGATAGCGTCTCTAACCAACGGTTTGAGTGATCACGAGGACCCCATCCAGGTAGGCGACACCTACCCACTTTGCTCAATGCAGCAATCAAGGTCTTTACAATTCGTGACCACGTTGTTGCTTGACCACCACGCGGTTTTACCCAATTGTTGGTGGTCTCAGTATATAATGCCCGGTACGGTAAACGCTCAGCTCGTATACGGAGAACATGAACAAACCATCTCAACCTGTGCAACGTAATTAGTTGACCAATTGATCGCGCATCCCGAGCATTCCGGAATACGCGCCGGCGAATGGCCACAATGCTCACGCAATCAGTCCACTTAATATGGACCCGTTGGCGGAGACAACGATGGTCAAACACAGCAGGTCTGTCGATATCTTCTTTGTGAACAGGCTACGTTTCCGAACCATAAAGCAAAATGGAGCGCACACAGGCATTATATACCCTTCCTTTCAGTGATAACCGAACGTCTTTTCGACGCCACAGATGATGCAGTTTGGCAAAGCAACTCGCGCCTTTGCTATCCTCGATGATATCTCATCAACAATATTACAGGCTGACAAGATAGTGCTACCCAAGTATGTGAAACTGTTCACAGTCTCAAGCGAATTACCTGCAATAAAGAAAACGTGAGTGGAAATGCCCCAGTCTTGAAGCAACACTGCACTTTGTAGGTGCGAAGTGCATTCCATACAAACCAGCTCGGTCACTCAACCTGTCCAGCATGGTCTGCATGTCTTCGGCAGAGGGGCTAAGTAAAACAATGTCGTCCGCATACTCCAGATCGGTCAATCTAGCGCCAGGAAGAAGCTCAACTCCAAGCCCACTGGATTCGCGAAGGGCACCCTCCAGAATGTCGTCCATGACAAAATTGAACAGGAAGGGGAAAATCGGACCTATACTGCTACCTTGCCGAGGTGATCGGGCTTGTGTACTGTTCAATTGTTTTACAGATGGCAGAGATTCGCCAGAATGTTCTTTCTATAAAGGCCGTAAAGGTTGCTCTTTTGCAGACGTTTAAAAAATGGCCGAAAAAACCCACGCGGACAGTGCGTTCGTTTTGAAACACCAACCTCTCGACATCAAGGAATATGTTTATACTCCCGATGGGTTTGTATGCTCCTTTCGTAAACCTGCAAAGCCAGCCCCATTATTCAGTTCACGTCGATCTCATATAAGATTAGCAATAGTACGTTTCTACTGTCATAATTACGTCTGCCAGTACAATTTAGTAAATCACTAGGGGACAGATGAGAAACTCAAGTTCAATAATTCGCTCAATGATTAACTCGGCTGAGCAATTAAGACTCTAAGGTCCTAAACTGTATCCTAAAGGGAAAATTAACAAGTGACGGTAACACACTCCAATTGGCCATAACTGCGAAAGAGAAAGTCCTGTCTAATTAACACTTGAGGCTTTGTCATATTCCTTCCGACCGTTCTGTAAAAACGACAAACTTCAGAGTAAAAGAACTAAACAAGAATCAGGTATTCTCGAGTAAATAAATACACAAAATTTTACGTTAATTCGTATGCACCGTTTTAAAGACTAAATACCACTATCGTTGGAACCCGCCGGACATACTTCGACGTTTCCGACTTTTCTACCTTAAAGTTGTGGCCAGGACTGTGCACTGCATCGATCAGGAGGGTTATGCTTACTAGGAGTTCGGACCCACTAGGCACAACCCATAAGACAGGCCAAAGGAAAGCGGTGAGACTCACAGAGTTGCATGACGCACTACTGGTCGCATAGGAGTGCCCAGCTAGTGCGATACGATTCTATAAGCATGCAACAGGACTAATTCTATGGTTGCGGCACTGTTTTTTTTTCGGAATAAAGAGGGGTTTGGAAAAGACACTCGAACGAAAAAGCACCCCGATCGTCCAACAGTCGACCGTGACGGTCGGAACATTATCCAATACGATTGAAACACCTTCGGCTTTATTCAAAAGCCCGATGTGGTATCGAGCACATCCACTGTACACAGCAGTGATAAGAATCCGACGTCAATATCTTACGCACAGCCACCTCGGACTACGCACGTTCAATACACCCAGACTCGAGTCGTTGGCTTCCGGCAGGGTCCCCAAGAAAACCTTGTCTTTTACTGCCTCACAGGACAGGCCCTTGAGCCAGAGACTCAGGGTGGGATCCTTCAGGTACGGATGACCGGGAAGTATTAGAAGGACCCCACGCGGGTAAATTTAAAGTTAAGTTCTACCCTCACGTGCAGGCACCGGTAATGTACAGATCGTAGGTCTGCTCACGGTGTCTGTGATGCTTACCGGAGCACGAGTGGTTAACACGCCAGTGGGCTTTGAAAGCATCTGTAGTTTGAGGAACGGCTTTCCGTGGAATCAGTCCGAAACCAAGATTTCTTAGAAGGATTTAAAAAGAAGATGGGAATTACACCATTGAAGACTATGGAAAAAAAACATGCTCTGACTAAGAAACAAAAGGGAAAAGACTGAATTACTGGAAAGCGCTTAGGTTTGAATCCAAATATTCAACAGCAAGATAACCATACCTTCAAAACAAATAACCGTGATAACCACTGCAGCTTTTGATCGGCGCTGCGAACACCATACCAGGACCGTAAGTACATCAGTTGCCCCAACACCAGAAGAGATCGAAGTGGAGTCTGCCCACTGGCTACCAAATCCAACACCACCGTGGCCGCTGGTTGACTGTAATTACGTATTTCCGTTCGTTTATATTGCACGCGTGCTATCATATATGTCTGCCCGTGGTGCCCTGTATTATTGCTATAATGCACGAAGTAGGACTAATTCAGTACGACCAAAGTATGTTCATGTTCAAATTGTAGACGGAAAGCATGAGATTGTGTTAATCAGGCATACGGAAACAACGGGTGAATATGAGCCCCAATTTCTAGGTCATAACGGCTCCCAAGAGAATTCACATCCACTGAAAATCAATGTGTCGGTAGTCGATTGCAGCAAACGTGATTCTGTCGACATATCTCACGTAAGCGAAACTAACATCCTTAATAATGAATTTTCATCACACCAACCCACCGATTCTTCAGACCGCAGTAAGGATAGATGGAATAACTTTCCACCAACGAAGTATAAAGCAGTGGGGAGAAATGTGACGAATTGTATTATTGCGATATCGGTACTGCTGCTGTATTGTGTAATTTTGCTAACCATATCAACTCATACCCATTCATCACTCATTTATTGCCGAACGAGAAAAGCCTCCACATGAGTCTTATATCTCAATCTTCGCGTCATTGAGCAGCCGTGTCTATCCAATCAAATTACGTTCTACAAGAGGTCCGACATCGGTTCGATGTCACTTCTTTCAGTCGTGTAACGCAGCGAACTATCGTACCGTCTTGACAAGTTTCATGCATTGCCTCCATTATCTAAGCAGTTCCGTCTGAACATTTTTGGTGAATATACAAAGTGCCTGAAAGCTCGACGCAATCTGCATACGACGCATTTCTGAGTGCCAAAGGTGAGTCTGAACCGACCTCACGCTTTCTATTTTCTTCTTCTGGATACTGTTACTGGTTCCAGTCCAGGATAAAAGTATATTTACATATTCAAACATTGTTGAGAATTAAGGCTATGCTTCCAAAACCCGTCGCTTTGCTTCAGTTTGATGCTTGTCAAAATCACAGTTCGGTGGCTTTAATGAAAAGACGTCCTAAAAAAACTGGTGGGCGAAAGCCATCTGTTTCCGTCTTATCTACGACAACATGCACCCACGACGGCTATCGAGTTGTCCGCGGTCCGTGTGACTGAAGAGGATGAACTGTGTCGTCCCAATAACGGTAACTGTCGAAGGGGCTTAAACTAGCTTAAAATATTAGATGCATATCAAGACAGCTATGGATGCAACATTTCCGTACACATTACACTTTGCGCCTAGCACAAAACCAGTAATGTCACATTGAATGTCACGCACCTACAGTTTTAGCAGTATGCCGCACGGCGCGCCAGAGGACGTCTTAGAAAAGTCTAAAGAAACGTTAAAGTAATCCCTAGTCCGCGTCACGCAGATTAAAAAAAAGGCATCCCTCAGAGCTTGGCGTTGAATCGCATGGTCAGTAGTGAAACTTGGGGGCATTCAATATCATCTCATGTGGACCCTGGATATTACTAAAAACGTTCTAAAATGGATTGCAACTTTCTGTGCTACATTCTTCAAAGCAAACCTCACAGGATGATTCACTGAACTGAAAAAACATTCAAGACTAATAAGAAACTACTTTGTGATTTCAAAAAAGACTGGATGGCTACACAATCAAGATACATCTTAGTATGCTTGACTGTTGCGTAATTTAACCGATACGAATGGCTCTGAATGTAGTACTGGAGTCGAAACACATTCGAAGTGCATAGATCCCTAGACGTTCTCATGCGCTCGATGACCACAGTTGCGCCGTACACCATGACTGCCTGGTTGCAGCCAACATCCTATTTACGGAGATTCCGTGCTGTAGTAAGTGAGTACCACATAATATACAAATGTGCAAACTGATTGAGGGCTTAGATCGTGTAATGGTTGTATCAAGAATGAGGTCAAGTTCTTTAGCAAAATAAGGAAACAATAAAGTTTGTTGCAGATCCAAAATGTTTTTGTCTTATAGACGACCTGTTTTTCGAACTTACGAAGAGTAAATGTTAAGGTATTCGTCTTCGGGCGTGCTACAGAAGTAACAAGGGACAAACGATTGCTAGTGTATGTACCAGTAGAGTTACTCTTAGTAGAAAAAATAAGCTAATAGTATAAATGAAGAATTAGCTTGTTAGGCAAACAAGAACGTGAACGAAATGGAATACAGGGAATGAGTAGGCTAAACAGTGTCATAGCATCCATAGCTTATGCAGTCACCATCCAACCTAGTACAGAGAGGAACAATTATGCACATCATACACACAGGAATTGTCACGGACGTACAGGGGAATTAGTCAGTAGATGGAAGTAAAATAGAGGGAAAAGGATAACCTCTAGGGAATAAAACAGTCTTAGGTCTACTAGTATACAGCACGTAAACTACATATTATTAGTGACTGAGCATGTGATCTGCAGTTTGTATAGGTGCACCGAGGCATAGTACTCATCAAACAACTGCTGGGGCAAATCTATGGATGTAGTCGCAACAACACCCTTAAGGACTATAGAGATACACGCAGAGAAAATTCCTGCAGTTAATCAGACTGCATAGCCTCCCTAAATTCAGAGTGTGCCCTCCTACGGTTGCCCTGTCACTGAGGGCGAACAGACTAGTCCCAGGGTGATGAGCGTAAGCAAATTTTCTTGAACAAGTAGTGTCATTATGAAGAAGCCAATATACTAGATTGAATATGTTCGATTTCTCGAATCTCAACACATGATTTCCGGTTTTCGCACTATTCTGCTTTAACAGTTTTAATTAACCAGATGCCTTGACTAAGAGCGAACACGTTAACATGCTCGACTCAAGACGACAACCTACCGAGCTATTTATATAAAGTATTGTACATACTTCCATATTTCGCTTTATTTTTATATACACTCTACCTCAATTGTCCTTGTACAAAATAAACACTTGTTTGAATTGATCCGACTTGACAACTGTCAAGTGTATTAATACACTTTTCGTAGGCGTGTCTCGTCTTCTTAGTGGTCGTGTTTCGCCTAGGTCGGCGCTGCCTATGATGGGCTATTCAGCAACTACTGACTATTTGTGTTCATACCTTTGTATAGGGCTAGTCACCTGCACAGAATCATCCAGAGAGGAATGTGACTTTTGCCACCTACATTCCGTTCTCCGGGGCACATTGCATTGTAGGTTTGAAGTTGATATTATGAATAAGAAACTTTTGAGTTCTACTAAACAATAGTGTCTAAATCACCTTCGTGAGTCAGATTGAATGTACAAAGTTAGGATGAGTGCTCAAGTATGTGCGAGAGATAAACCCCAGAAAATAGTAACGAATACTCATAAACATTAAAACATCTAAAAGAAGCACGGAAAAATAAACGTCACAATCTTCGCTTACCAATGGCATTGCGGTAAAATGTAACGGCATCATCTAGCTGACCGTGTTCCAACGCACTGACTGCACGCCGTTCGCAAAAATGAGCCTGCAAACAAATCCTTCAGTAAGTAACACATTTTTCACATCATAGTAATGGATGAACCGAGGTAAAATTACCGCGTTCAGGTAGCTTTCCATCTCATCCACGAGTTCCATAACATATTGAACGTAGCGCGCAAATCTAGACAAACGACCTTCTATATACCTCCGTTGTAGTTAACATCGCCCACCTTTCGCTTTTCCATTGGTTCGCTTATCAGTGACCTTGAAGACGTGCTGCAGGCGCATTCGCCTCTACGTCTGTCTCGGCTATCTTGCTGTGATTAATGCGGGTAGAGTCCCATGGTTTCTTAGTCGTACCCGTGTTTGGATAATACTTTTTTGCGCATTTTTTATTCGAATGCCCTTGCTGATGGCTAATGGTGTACACACAATTGTCGAATCAAACCCGTTAGATGACTGTCATGTATCTTTTGATTCCTTCCACACCGGTGAGACTCCTAAAACTGCGTCCAGCGCAACAAAATTTTTTCCTATTGACCCAAACGAAGTTTTGAATACGCCTACGGGGCTTGATGGTGTCGGCCCTGCCAAACAAGCAGCAGACTCAGGAGGCCTGTTTTTTGCTGATGATTTTCACAAACGGCTATCGAATCTTGATCTAATCACTGGTGATGCTGGCGTTTCACAACAGCCAGTCTTAAAGGAAGATCTAAAACTATCTGAGGGTGAGTATCAGTTTAATGTTTATGTTGCCTCCAGTAAACTATATGTATCCACAAACATTGTTGGCATACCGACAATACTTTGCCTTATGTGTATTTTGGCAAAACAAAATAGCTATTCCATGTACAAGTCATCTTGAAAGTTTAGCCCGCTTAATATTTGTGTTCTTACGCATATTGTCTATGATTCGACCCTTTTAGCCGTCATCCCACCTTAGACTTACTGGAGCAGTCCAATGGTTTTGAATTGTGAACGCCAGAGAAAACGTGAACAGGGAAGGTTAACCCATAGATTGTTATCGACCCTGAGGCAGAGAACAGTGTATAGTAGATTGCTGTCAAACTAGTAAAGCACTAACCGAATTACGTTTATCGCGATTCTACTTCCCTCCCAGAGTTCACTTGGTTTAATGCACGGCGCACTAAGTCGTTTTCCCCAGGTGCGAGTTTACCAGACGCGAAATATAAAAGGGCCGTTAAGAAGAGGGACGGAATATTTATCACTCGAAATATACAAAGGGTCTCTTATAGCGCTAGAAATAGCACCGACACGTAAATTAGTTAGAAAGGCTATAGACCGGCCGTCGACGGGCGATGAAACTGGAAGTGTGTGGCACACGTGTGCGTTCCGGTTCGTGCCGCAGTCATATGGCATGCAGATAAACAATCGGACAACATGCATCCTGCGAACTTTCTTAATAGCCTAGGTACACTGCAGCTATGAGTTTTTAAACTATTTTACACACCGCAGGCAGGCCAGTGAAATCTTCAGGTCGCTACACTGGCCTTAAGCTAACGCGGTTCGGAAGTTGTAATGGGAAAACGACAAATCTGCAAGCGAATTTTAATTTTCTCTGCACACAAGCAAATATAATTCAACCTAAACAAGTTAGAACGCTCGGGAGGTAAACGTGGGAGAACTCATGAAACTGCACGCCAGCCGCCAAAAAGAACGAGCGTCCATGGGAACTTTCATCGTCCTTGATAGTTTAAACAAGGGTTACACTCGTTGGATGATGGTCCTAACGGATGCGGCTGAAGCGTTGTCTTAGACAGTGTAGCCTCATTCTCATAGATAACAGTACATCAGCGAATATCACTCATGCTTAACTGCCATACAAACATGAACAAAAAATCAGGCTCTGACCAGAAAAAAAGGAACGGAAGAGAAGTGGAAGAGACCTAACTACTAAAAATAGCCTCGTCTATATTCAAACATTCAACATCAAGGTGCCCACGCCTTACAAACAATCGAAGTGTAAGCAATGTAACGCGTCATCGACAACAGCTTCCTTGCAACTTTCACTGCTCCCGTGTCATTAAGTGCATTCACTTCACAGACAACCCGGCCAAACAACGGCAGCATTCACGCCACTATGTTCAAAAAGCCGCTATCACATCTAACTTCTCCAGCCACCGATTCTGAGTCGCGAGGGCCCCAGCCCGGGAGATGAACCCGACCTACAGTGACCAGTCTCTTGACGAACAACTCCATTTCTCTAAGCCAAGGGATCACCTGTTGGCCGCACCATTGGTATAGAGTATTTTGCGTGACATACGACCATCTAAGTTTGTGCATATGTAAGGAGTGATCAGAAGAACTCGCTTGACAATCATTACCAAATACCTGCTTCCTAACCTCCTAGTTCCTTAACCGTTGGTTCCGTCGGATGCATCCGGTCATTGGTCAGGTACCTGAACATGATTCACACTTCTTTTGAGCCACATGTTTCGTTGCTGTTAAGTTATGCAGCCGCCAGTTTCCGCTTCATATACGCGATCCCTAAGCCTCAGAGAGATGCCTCTCTTTTGTCAGAGGCGCCCTGAGTTAGTAAATGCCGCTCTAGCCTTACATATACGGGTTCATATTTCATTCTGTACACCTAAACCATCGTTGATTCAGCTTCCTAAGTAAACAAACCAGTTAAAACTTCCATATCTTCACTATCCAACATTACATCTACGTAATCACAACAGGAGTTTCTAGTGCACAACATTAGATGATGTATAGCCATGGTACTTACGCCAGCGCATTAACTCTGAGGTTAGCAGTTTGTAGTAAATACACATTCGTTAGGTAATGTGAGTACGTTCGGTGGTACTAATTAAGTAACTCTCCTTTCTCGAGGAGTTTAAGATTTTGGAGAAATCGAGGGTGGTATCATTAATTGTTTCAACACCGCAGAAGAAGTGCCCTGTTAGAGCAAAAGTGGGTTACTATTCATACATGTCAACAATGTTCGAAAAGCATGAGCCCAACAACCTGTAGCCAGAACTGTTTCTGTTTGTTTATATGTCACAACGAGACTGGACCTTAACGCGGTGTGACGGCTTGCGCATCTCGATGACCTATTGGGCTAAACTGGACGGTGTGCCCACCACACCGATAAAGTCACTCATGCCAGGCAGATCAATAGGTAGAGGTCTGATAAACCAGTCTCCTGGTCCTACAGGTTGGGGGTTAGAAGAAGGTTGGCATCTTTTTCCGAAAAACGTACCAGATGTGGTACACTGCCACCCACCCGCTATCTTGCAATACAGCCTTTTGAGCCAAAGGCTTCGGTTGAGAACCCTAATCGTTCTTCTGTCTAGGTCTGGGCGCCCTGGCAGTATCTCAGCCCACACACAACCATGACTAGTCACAACACCAGTAGTTCCATACTGCATCGGGCGTCTCGCAGTATAAACCGGGTCGCCCTATCTACTGCATACAGCAGGATAGATAGGCAACAACATGCGACTGTTGACCCCTCCCTCACTGTCCTATCAAATTTAGTTCTCAGGCCCCTTCCAACCTCCATTTCTGATAGTTACTCCAGAGGTCCCACAATAGATGTAGCTAACCGCGGTGACACTGAGCCGGTAAGTCCCGTCTCTTGCCATTTAGCTTCAGGCTTCCCTCGTCCCTGGCTTAGACCTAGAATGCGAATTAATATAGGTGCCTTCAACGTTCGGACGCTAAAACAGATAGGTCAACAGGCCGCTCTTGCGCGAACGTTAGATTCGTTACATGTCTATATCTGCTGTATCTCGGAAACTAGAATCTAAGACAGTAGTCAACGTAATGAACTAACAGCACCCGCATTGTCTACCCGGTATTGGTTATACACTTCGGGTGACTCCACAACCGCTGTCTGCTTGGGAGGTTCAATTGAGGCCAACTCTAGACGCAAGACTTTCAGAAATTTATTTATTGTGTCTGTTTACGCTCCTACTGACTGTAGTGAGGTGGGCGTCAAGGACGCGTTTTACTCTGATCTGGCCTCTCTCCTTCGGTCGACACATGGCTCTGATATAGTCGTTCTGGCTGGAGATATGAATGCTCAGGTCGGCCGCCTTGGTGAAACCGAATCTCGTTTAGGTGGCAAGTTTGGGATAGCGTCACGTCGATCAGATAATGGAGGGCGATTGTTGCAGCTGTGCGCTGAGTATAGGGTATTTTTAGCCAGCACTAGTTCTAGGTATCGTGCACTTCACTGTTATACTTTGCGTCTGCCCTCTCCGAATCAGGCCTGGTCTCAGACAGACCACATGGTTGTTAGTTACAGGTTCCATCCAAGAATGTCGTTCTTATTGGAGCACGTACTTGTACTCGGATCATGCATTGGTGTGTTGTCGTTTTGTTCTTACTTTTGCTGGTCAACGACCCTATCGACAGCAACGACTGGCT
>LUCH01004854.1:26533-41108 GCA_013368495.1 Paragonimus heterotremus
GCACTTCGAAAGTGCAAAGCGCTCTCCATACGAACCGGCCCGATTACTTAGCTTGTTCAGCATAGCCTGTTTGTCTTCGGCAGATGACTCAAATATAACGATGTCATCCGCATACTGCATGTCGGTCTACCTAACTCCAGGAAGAAGCTCACTGGATTCTCGAAGGACGTCCTCCAGAATGTCGTCCATGATAAAATTGAACAGGAAGGGGGAGATCGGACCCCCTTGACAAACGCTTCTAGAAGTGTTGGACGCCCGAGACAGTTGTCCATAAACCCTTATTCTGTTAGCAGAATGAGCGTAGCGATTTCAATGGATTCACGTATTTTACTGGCACCCTCTTGTGAAGAGGGCAGTCTTAGAGGACGTTACGAGCAGCTGAATCGAAAGCAACCATTAGGTCTAAAGTGACCACGACCGTTAGCTTTCTATGATAGTGCGGATGTTCTGAGACCGGTCGAAGAGTAGAAATGTGAACAACACACTACCGACCGGATCGGAATCCTGCCTTTTCTGGTCGTATTTGAATTTCTCTGGGCCCAATGAGCCGACGTAAAATGAGGCCAGTGAACAGCTTGGAAGTAACGGACGCTAGGCTGATCCCTCTGTGGTTATCACATAGACTTCGCGCTTGCATTTTGAAAACGGCCATTACTGTTGATAGGCACCAATCACTAGGTACCTGTTCAGTCCCCCAAATCGTCTGGAAAAGTTTCAGCAGTTCTGATGTCAACTTTTTCCCCACCATCCTTAAAAGGAGAAGGAGAGAGGATATGTGGTTCAGGAGCCATGTTACACTTCAGCAACTTAAGCTCCAGAGCCACTTCTGCTTCTGACGGAAGGCCGTCTGAAATGCAACAACTGACCCGTGGGACCCCACTGTCCACCCAGCCTGGTTGAGTCGAGCTTAACTGTTCCTCAAAATATTCAGTCCACCTGTCAAGTCTGCGCAGTTGACTGGCGATAGGTAAACTATCTTTTTCACGTATGGTCTCACATCAGCTTGACAACCAGCACAATCGTGTATCGGGAATAAAAGCCTTATGCTGTTCCCGGATGAAAAGGCTGGCTGTACTCTTTTCGACTAAGTGGTGCCCACGGTCTTTGTGCAAGCTTTTAGTAAGCTTTTGTTTAAGTTCTCGACGGTCGTTCTTAAATTCAGAACCAGGGGGAATCATGCGATGCTTTTTCGTAGGGTTTATCGATGTGACAGAAATCCAGTTCTGTTACAACTGAACAGCTCATTCGGAATATGCTTCTTCACAGTATGCTTTCATAGCTGCGACGATTTGTTCCCGTGTTCGTTAGGATCACTCACCTGGCTCAAATTGGGCAAGTCGTTCACCAACGTCTTCTGGTAAGTGTTCTTCACACTCTCATCGCTCGAATGCCAGTTAAGTACCTTGCATTTAGGAGCGTATGTCCTCTGGGCAAATAACGAATCAAGACGGGCACGCACAACAGCAGTGGTCCAAGTCCATGCGGTTGTTCCAAAAGCCACAGCTGTCCTCATCAGAGTGGTGCGACTTGTAATTGACTGCTATATGATCGAGCTATGTCCACGACTGAGAAGGACAAGGAGGTTTCCATGTAACGGAGTGCCTCTTCCTGTGTTAGAATGTGGTTCTCGAAATATGGAGACTGTGGGATGCGCACAACTGCAGCAGTCTTCCGTCACTGTCAGTGTGTTGTGCCCGGACACCAAACACCTCTCTACCGCACTTCTCTGAGTGTTCAAATTACCAGCTAGTATGATGATGTCTGAATGTTTCGTTTGCCTCAGATGGCCAACGAGGGCATTGTAGAACGCATCTTTGGTTGCATCCAAACAGCTGTCCGTTGGAACGTACGCCGACATAGTGGAAATACAACACCTTACTTATGTGCGTTCACAGACTTCAATAGATGTATTGAGTCTGATGGCGTATAAGCGACTGTTCACTGGGATCTAATCGAGCAAACATTGCTATGCGCTGGAACTCACTGCGATTCCCAATTCAGTTTGTTCACGAGTTTCAGCTTCGGTGTCACCATGAACTCTGAGGGAGAAGTGCTTGAGTCGACATTTATCTAGAGGTGGACTGAAGTGGATAACGGCACTAGAATCGTAGAGGGGAGCAGTCAGACGAAAAGTAATTGCACTCATAGGTTTGTACGTCGCACGACTGACCGTGTATGATGCTTAGGTAGTGAGGCGCGATCTTATAAACATACAGCAAATATATTTTTTGTAATTGCGGCACCTCTGTCTTCCATATAAGGAAGAAAAGGGTGAGGAAAGGTACTCCCAAACATAGAGTACTCCGGTCGCCCGACGGTCGACCGTGACTACCGGCGTATTGTCCAGTACGGTCGGAAAACATCTGATATCACCCAAAAGCATGATGTAGTTTCCTACACATGCACAGCGCGTAGCAGTACCCAGAATCAATCAATAATTTTTATTAATTACGCCGTCTGACCCACTCCCTAGTGGACAAACTCCTTAAGCTTATCCGTGATACTGGTCCCAAACGACCGTCTGTCAGTGAATCTATCAGCGAGGCAGACGGCACATTCATCTATAATAAGTCCAGAAGGCTAGAACGGTGGACGAAACAGTTTGAGAGTAAATTTAGCTGGCTTTCTGATTCTGTTATGTTGCCGCGACAAACTTGTAGCGTAACACCCTGATCGGTTAATTTAGCACAACCCACCGAGACTGAGGTCCGCATTCGTATTTCGGTTGTTATACATAATAGGATTACCGGCCCAGAAGGTATGCCAGCACTCATCAGAGAATGTCAGGAGGCGTTAGTAGAGGATTTCACGCAGTTGTTTCAACTTATGTGGACGACGGAGACCATACCCCTTAGTTGGGGTCACTCGACAATAGTTCCCATATTCGAGAAGGGAGTCCAGGACTTTTGCGAAAACCATGGGGGGAATTAGTTTGACCCCAGTAATTGCCAGAGTTGTGACATCCATTATACTTGGTCGATTCGTTGCAGCACGAGAGGCAAACACTAGGGAAGAACAGACAGGATTTCGTCCTGGCCGGGGATGTATAGATCATATTTTTACCCTTCGCCAAATTCTGGAGCATCGTCATGTGTACCACAGGCCAACAATTGCCATGAAGGTGTGTTCGATTGGGTGGATCGATCTACACTTCTAGAGTCGCTTGAACGCAGAGGTGTACCGACCAAGTATGTGAACATACTATCGGCGTTTCATTCCTAAGCTTCAACTTAGGTTAGGGTTTACGGTGAGCTGTCTGACAGTGTCAGCACCAAAAGCGGCGTATGTCGAAACTGTCTACTTTCACTATTTTTGTTCAATTTTATGATGGACGAAAGAATGGAGGACTGTTTGCGACATTCAAATAATGTCGGCGTGGACCTCCTACCTGATGGAAGACTGTCTGATCTTCATTATGCTAATAACGAAGTGTTGCTGTTTG
Organism: Paragonimus heterotremus; assembly: GCA_013368495.1. Classification (NCBI taxonomy): domain Eukaryota; kingdom Metazoa; phylum Platyhelminthes; class Trematoda; order Plagiorchiida; family Troglotrematidae; genus Paragonimus; species Paragonimus heterotremus. The sequence continues at coordinate 29,976 of LUCH01004854.1, forward strand.
GCAACTTTCAAACAGCACAAACAATGCTGGACGCTATTTCGCGTTATGCTAAATACTTCGGAATGTGCTTTGCAGCCTCAAAGTGCTTCTGCAAGGTTGTTGTGATTATATAGATCATATAGGGTAGTATCCACTAATCTGGGGCACCTGTGTCGACATAGAGTTATCTCTCTGACGCTCAAAGGTCGCGTGCATAAGGCGACAGTACGAGCTGTATTACTTTACGCCAGCGAAGCTTGGCCGCTCAGAGTAGAAGACGTGAACCGTCTTCAGGTATTTGAACACCAATGTCTGCGTTCAATCGCCCGTATCGGGTAGAATCAACGAGAAGGTTAGGAAGCGGGTATTTAGTAGTAATTGTCAAACGAATTCTTTCGTCCACTCCTTACATGGGCACAGACTTAGATGATTAGGTCAGGTACTAAGAATGCCAGCTAGTCGTCTGTCACATCGAGCACTGGTTGCCGATGCTGTGGTTGACTGGCACAAGATGCGAGGTGGACAGATGATGACCTGGTGTAGAGAAATGAAATCGTTCACGAAGGGGTTGGTCATTATAGATCGGGTTCGTCTCCCGGGCTGAGACCCTCGAGACTCAGAGTCAGTGGCTGGAGACTTTAGGTGAGATGGAAGCTAATCGAACTCAGCAGCGTGAATGTTGTCGTTGTTTGTTCGAGTTGTCTGTGAAATGAGCACATTTAGTGATGGGGGACGGGGGCAGTGAAAGTCATGGGGAAGCTGTCTTGTTGATGACGCCTTACATTCATTTACAACTCGCTTGTTTGTTTGCAAGGTGTAGGCTCCTTGATGTTGAATGTTTGAATATAGACGAGGCTATTTTTAGTAGTTAGATTTCCTCCCTTCCCCCTTTCTTTTCTTCTCTTTTCCTATACAGAGTTTGCTTTTCTTCTTCATGGTTTTGTGGTAGTTGAGCTTCATTGTGAACCAGTATTGTTGTCAACGATGACGATGAGAGAGAACCACTGATGTTTTGCTATCCGGGATGGTGATGATATTGATGATCAGTTTGAAAGCAGACTCCGTCAGCAATGCACTTATTATAGCGTCTACCAAATTGTTAGGTGCTGTAGCCAATCGTACGTAAAAATCGATGAATACGGCGTAATGCAAGCGTGCTTCACAACGTGATATAACCCACTGATTTTCAGGGTGTGTTCTGCTTCCCTACATGCTTTGCATATTGTCTCTCTCAATGGACGTTTTGTCAGCGATGTCTCTTGTGACCGCAGAGGCAACGGATTAACCCCCCCCCTCTAATGGAGATGCTGCCTGTGTTTCCTGTTACTTACCCTTTTTGCTAACCTCGTCGATACGTGTTGTGGGTGAAGTCGAAGACTGATAAATTTTATGAGCTGGATCACGTTCCAACAACCTTACCTGCTCGCACACGGTTTGTAGATCCGGCTTTGTAAATTCAGGCAGTTATAGCCCGATATGATTCGATTACAAACCACTGATAATGGCGTTCTGAATCGGAGCGTTCGAATCCAAACGGTCGTTACTTCTTTGAAGTCGCAACCTATGGCGGGGAATTTTGTCTTCTGTTTGGATTCATCCAGTGTTCCTTTGCATTGCTTGGCGGTTACCAGTGGGTTTCATCTGAAGATTTTGTTTTAGACTTCTTGAGTAGAAATTTTTTGTTCACATTTGGGACATCTGACAATAATCCTACAAACTAACGCTGAGACATACTTGGCGAGAGTTCGTGGGGGGTTATGTTTGTGGAACTCGGTGGATGATTGGAAGTTATTGCAGTACGGTGTCGGCAGGTCCATCCGTCGGAAACAGCTAAACAGTAGAAATTAGCGTCAAACCGTTTAGGATGTCAGTTATAATCCTTCATATCAATAAATATTACATATGTAAGTTGTGATAGAATAATTCCTAGTTGGTGCATGAAGACGGACTCCTAGATTAGGGGTCTACTAATCGTATTGTAGCAGACTGGCTGCATTGAGAAAGAGGAATCGGCAGCTTATGAATATAGATGTCTGCTTAAATGCATGTGCAAGAATACATGACAGGATAATGCATGAACTATTCATGAATGGTATATTAGCCTTTTTCGTATGTGTACATACCGACGTTAATTCGACGGTCGGCACAATCATAAATCGGGAAGATCAGCACTTCGTTGTTCTCAAAGAAAAGCTCTTTCCATTCCTTTTAGTCGTTCGCCGAAGTGCTGCCTACGACTCATGCGCAAGCTGTAGGTTAGCTTTCGACTACGTTTTGGTCGATTGTCAATATATTCAGAATCGGTTGTACTTGGGATGAAATGGCCATAAGATAACATGCTTTCTGTGATCCCCCGCAGAAATTAAATGTGAACTTCAGGTCATAGGATATAGGAGGTCATGTGTGGGCCGTCACTCTCAGAATGCCCACGTTGATGTCGATAACAGTTGAAGCTTCGTCAGTTTTGTCTGATCTTTTCATCTGTACATTTCAAAGCGTCACAAGATTAACAAGAGACCGTGCGTGCGCTAATCTTTGATGTGGAGCAACTGGGGATAGTTGATACATTCATTTGTCTTGGGCGTTGTTTCAGCCCTGCAAAAAGTATGTAGGTATCAACAGGCAACAAATTGGGAGAGAACAACGATGACAACAACCAAATGTTTCCATCAATAGCAAGAAATAGTTGGAAAGTTAAAATTAACAGGAGTTCTCACAACAGACGCTCTTGGCTTCACCCTTGTAACATTGCTGGTGACGTCTCTAACTACGTAAACATCACTCTTAGGACGTAAGCGGACGAACATTATGACATTTCACAACCTCAGACCTTAAATTTAGAACCGTAATCTCTCCAGCTCATGCCATACACCGACCACTTGGTTGTCGCTTTCAGTTCACCCCAGTCGTGCTCAAATTGTACGACATGCCAAGCGATGGCTTAGCTCTTTAAAAACACGTTCGGGATGTCGAAACGTATAGCGGGGTCTGCACACCTGTCAACATCCGATATGTTTTGCGGATCAAGTTCTCCGTGAATCAGTTTAAGCTGGCCACTACCCGATTTTATTTTTCAGTCTAGTTGCCTAACTGTAGTTTTCTGGTTGGATATTCAGCAGTAAGTGACGGAATTTCATCTCTTCTGACGTGATCCGTGGTAACTGAAAGAGCATGGTTATCCAGGAGCTGAGATGCCTTGGCTGCAACTAAAGCTTAACAACAAGATGCCAGACCTTCCACGGTGAACGAACTCTGCTGTGATATAACTGAGGCTGTTTATGGTCATCAGTTGCTGGTGTTCAGGCTGTAGGGGAAACGCTGTGAACCCTGTGAAGACTAGAACTCACCCCGAAATGTTGCGCGAATAATCTGATTTTCATACACTGTGATAATGCGTGTAGCCTACCTCGTCCTAACACCTGTTTCGTATACTTGTCTTCATCTCTTAAGACGTCAGTAGCTGATCAGTAACATGAAAATCATATATCTTCATTTTGCCAACTATATTTGAAAATCCATAAACCGAATACATAGATTCTACTGTATAGTTTCATCATCATCATTCTCAGCTTTGAGCTGTATACCTAGTTACTATGGCTCAGGCTGCCGTTGGCCCTGATATATATATATATATATATATATATATATATATATATATCACTGTATATACTTGCTGCTAATTCTTCGCTCCTTTTTTGTTGCATTGCTCATAATCCTCAAGTGGAAGACAGCCTCTAACCTCACATCTGTCCAAATCGTTTGAGTTTTGTGGAGCTCACTTACGTCGATGGAAGGATATCGTTGTCTAGGAGAAATTGTGCGCAGAGCGGTTCCCCGCCACAGAGCACAAAAAGCTGATCCCGATAGGGTGTATCATTAATTGGCCATCCTTTTGGATGATACTGATAATGAGCATTACGTGGTGAAAACTACGTGGTTTGGCATCCCTACTGTAAACTGTTTTGCTCACTGATGAAACAGTGTATGATTGCGATATAATCACGTTATTCGAACGTGCGATCCGTGTTCCCAAAACTCGACTAATGCCATTCAAAATCTACTTACCTATCATATGACCTGTCGTCACTAATGCGGCTTGTAATGTACAAAAATTGTCATTGAGCGCTTTGTTGTAATTGATTTCACTCAACAAACAGAACTGAGTCGGAAAGGTAATTGACCTTGGGTTTCATAATCTGTTCCTCTTGCAACTGAAACGTAATAGGTGGAGTGACGAACAAACAAAAAAGAAACAATGTGTTCTAAGTACGAGAAAGTGATTGTAAGCACAAGATTTGTCGAAAACAATATAGTAATCAATGGCACTAAAGTATTCAGCTGCAACTAAACTTAAGTGTGTTCTGTGATGACCACTTGAATGAACATGTACGCATTGATATGGTCTACATACAATGAGTGTGTGGAATGAAAGATATATGTATTTAGAGGTAAGCAACAAATGTTCGCATACGATTCTATTGAGTGTATGAACGTACGCCCGTATATAGACACTGTTACATGCGGAATCAATGGTCAGTTTACACTACCGTGATCAGACTGGACCTTGACGTAGTGTGATGACCACACCGATGGAGTCACTTATACCAGGGAGACCATTGTATAAAAGTCTGATGCACTACGATCTGCTGGTCTTCTTGATTTAAGGTCAAAAGAAGGCTGATATTTTCGTTCTGATAAAGTGGTTCTAGTTTTCCGCCACTCGCTCGCTGCTTTGTAATGCAGGAATCTGCCTACTCGCAGTATAAGCCACATTACCTGCTACACACAGCAGGAGGAGTGCTACTTCTGACCCCGCATATATTCAGTTTAGCTCTGTGACCCCTCCCGCCCCTCATTTTCTGTTATTATTCCGCAAATCCCACACTAGATACCTAATCATAGGAACACCGTCCAAGTAAGTGCCGTTTTTTACTACCTAACCTCCGGTTGCTAGTATTTATTGTTTATCCTTCGAAGACGAGTTAACGTGAGTGCTTCCAGCGTTCGCACTCTGAATCAGGTAGTTCAGCACGTCGCCCTCGTCCGAACGTTGGACTGGCTTAAACTTGACGTCCGTTATGTTTCGGAGACTGGTGTCCAGAACAGTAATCAACGTATCGGACCGACAGAACCCGCTCTGTCTACTGTACACTGAATGTAAATTTTGGGTAACTCCACGGTCACTGCTACCGGTGAGGTTTGTGGTGAGTATAGTTCTCAGTACAATGGCCGCAGTCGCATTGCGGTATTGGATTCTGTGAGCAGTTGACCTCATGCCATCGTCTTGACAGGTTCTATTAGTGACTGGCTCTGGACACCAGTGCTTCGAAAATCTCGTTGTATTTGTTTATATTCCAACTGATTTCAGTGACGTCGCTGCCAATGAGGTATTCCGCTCGGATCTAGCTGTCTTTCCTTAGTTAGACGCGTAGCTATAATATTGTCATTTTAACCGGAGATATAAACGCCCAGGTTGTTTAAGTGACAAGTTTGGGTTACATTCCCTTTTTCCGGATAAAGGCGGACGGCTGTTGCAGCTCTCTAATGAACACATTCTGTTTTTAATCAGTATCGGTCTTGGGTGTCGTTCTGTTTGCAGCCATCCTGTGGATCAGACTTTTTCTCAGACGAACTTCATTGATGTTAGTCATAGATGGCATTGTTTCATTCAGGGCCACCGTTTTTTTAGTGCACATACTTGGATTCACATCGTGCGTTGATACGTTGTCATCTTCATTGGCCTTGACAACGATCCCCTCGGCCTAACGGATGGTTATTGGGAAACCAACCAGACTGTCAGTGCAGCATAAGCACCAAACTAGTTCATGTTGCAAGCTTAGCAGTTCTCACTCCTCGAAGGTCCTAATAGCTGTTGAGTTCAAACGTCTCGGCTCACTTGTGATGCAGGTACTGTAGCGTGAGGGACACGCCAGTTCGTCAGTCAACCAAACGTTGTACCTCGGAAAAGTTGTTGGATATCAGAAGTAATATTCCCCCATCACATTTCGTATGACAGTATTAGGAGAGTTATTCTTAAGAAGCCGAGACGAAGCACAATTATCGATTGTGATACCTCGCTGACTTGGAATATTAATGAAGTAAAACCAGCTTTTACTTTAGTGGATACTAACGGACACTTCAAACTTACCTGTGCTACCCATCGTCTTAGAAAGCAGTACATCGATATTTCTTACCGATGCTTAACTGCTATACAATCATGGAGAAAAAAGCTAGTCCTGGCCAGGCAGACGAAACAAGAGAAGGGGCACGGAAGGGACTGTGATACTAAAATAGGTACGTCTATATTCGAACAGTCAGCATCAATGTGCTCACATTTCACAAATAACCAATCGAGCTGTTAGGCGTTGTCGGCTTTCATTGCCTTGCGTCATTAAGTACATTTACTTCACACAGAACTCGGACGAACAACGACCACATTCATGCCCCTGAGCCCGATTAACCGACATCTCTTCTGACGTCTTCAACCACCGATTCTGTAAGTCGCGAGGTTACCAGACCGAGAGATGAACCCGACCTACAGTGATCAACCTTTTGGTGAACGATTTCATTTCTCTACTACGAGTCATCATCTATCCACGTCGTACCTCACGTCAGTCGACTGCAGCATCGACGAGGAGTGCTTGATGTGGCAAACGACTTTCTGACATCCTTAGTACACGGTCTAACCATCCAAATCTGTTCCACCTAAAACATTGGATATAGATGCTCATCTAACCATGGCTACGAGTGGCTGACGAGATAGTGCTACCCAAGTATGTGAAAGTGTCCACAGTCTCAAGCGGACTACCTGCAATGAAGAAAGCAAGAGTTGAAGTGCCGCAGTCTTCAAGCAGCACTTTGCAATTTGAAGGTACAAGGCGCATTTCTTACCAACCAGCCTGATTACTTACCTTATTCAGCGTAGTTTGTGTGTCTTCAGCAGAGGGCCTAAGTAAGACGATGTCATCTGCATACTCCAGGGAAATGCTCAGCACCGTGCTCACTAGATTCCTGAAGCTCACCTTTCAAACTGTCGTCCATGACAAATATCATCGATTACAACTGACAGCGGTGCGTTCAGGTCAGGATGAGCAAGGGACGCTAAGTCGGCGACCACATCCTGGTGCTCAATGTACGCAGTGCATCAAGCCTTTGTGAACTTGGATTTGCGTTCATCCACACGGAGGAGGTCGGTCGTTGTCTGTATTTTATGCGCACAATGAGATGTGAAACGTCTGTAGTAGTTTGTAGTTTGTAGTAGTTGTGTGTGCGGGACTAAACACTTGTCAGAAACGGTTGCTTTGTTGGGCCCGCAACAATCATCACAGGGGGCGCCAATCACCTGACATCTTAGTGACCAAATGCAAAAGTGAGGTCCTTGGACTCTTAAAAAGGCGTATTATTCCGAGTTCGAGCATGGGGTCGAATTCTACTCTGGTGAGTTTGGGTTCGTCGGGAATCAATCGGCGAGGCCGTGTTGAGACAGGTGGACGGTATGTGACATTAGAGGTCACTGTTGTATAGCGTTCGATACACGGACGAGCTGTGAGAACCCAGTGCTAGGTATACTTAGCCTAGTGTTGGAATCAATTAACGTACAACGTCTCTTATCAATCAGAAGGTTGAAATACCTAAGAAAATCGATATCACTTAAAACAAAGCTACCGCGGTGCATATAAACTCCTAGCGGAATGTCCGCCGGAGACCTAAATTAGGGGGTTAAAGACCGCTGCCCATAAGTGGTTGTGGGCGTGCCATTTGCAGCACGGAGCTGTGGGTTGCAGGAGTTTGGCACGTCGTCTTTTGTAGACGAAAACAAGCTGATCTGCGGTATGTACATCCCGTACAAAAATGAGACGACACGGAGAATGAGCGTCGACGGTATTTTTTGCCGTGGGAGGTAGGCTGCTGAGGACGCATAGGTACAGTGTTTGGTGCACCATTTTGATCGGTCACCTAAACGTTCGTGGTGCCAACAACAGTCACTTTTTGATTGCGGTGCGTTCTACCTGGCTGAAATACTAAGTCGACAACCTGAGGAACGGCTTGAAGAAATTACGTTCAGATCGCTTCACAAAGCTGCAATTTCTGCCTGTTGGGTCACGTTTTGGGGCAACCAAACTGTCAGGACGACGCGTGCCTATTTTTGGTCGTGGGATGGAATTTGGCACACTAAAACAACCAAGTAATGGTTGAAAACGCTCGATTGCTTGACCAACGATTTTCGCTATCTCGGTGAGAATTTTTGAACGAGCAGTGGGAACTATTTCCTGCTCTGCTTCCGGCAATTTCTTAAACCACAGTTCCCGGATGAGGGATTCATCTATGTAATAGTTGCCGATAGCTTGTTGCATCTCTGCTAGAAGGGTTGTAGGTCGTTTGTCACCTATCATTAGATCGTACAAAAGTTTCAGTCGGCTGTTTTCAGAGGGTGTCACCTGATTAGTAACTGCCTTTTTTAAGTGCTCGTACTTATGCTCTGTTTGTTGGTTTACTATAACATCGCGAAGCTGCATGGTGAAGCTTCTGTAGAAATTTGTGAAAGGTTGTCTTGTCAAGGTGCAGACGACCTCAAAGGTGTTTTTGCTTACAAAGAATCACAGGGTATAAAGCTCGAAATGAAATTCACAAAAATTGCATGCGGTTTTATTGCATTTGAGACATTTCTAGAACGACACCGACAGTGTTCTGCAGAATCCAACATTACAGTTGGTTTATCTCGTTCTTTACTGATATGCAATGGAAAACCAATTGCAATAGGCAGTCAGAAAAATACTTCAACTTCACGATTGACACGAAATATTTGACTATGGCACCATCTTCGGTCAACGTTAAGATTTTACATCTGTGACATCTAGGCTTCCCAAATCCTTATTCTTTGCTATGCCGAGCGAATGCGGCGACCATCTTGTACTTATCGGTGTTGTTACTTTGAATTGACTGAGAAGTATTGCAACCGGTCATCAGTGATATAGCCCTTGTATGGGTAGGCCTCACTAGAAGAGTGATCTTCTATAAGTAAAGAACCGGCTTCTGCCAATATGAGGCAGAAACTCTTACTGCCAAAAGAATCACCCATCGGTTGAAGATACAAGTGAAATTGAAACTCACAAGAGCGCATTATACAACGCTCTCATGACAAACATAGCGAATAAAAATAATACCAAGCTAAAACGAGTAGATTAGAATAGATTAAAAAGCTATTGTTACAGACAGTGGATGGCCAGAAAAAGTACCTTTGTCAATTTCATTAAAATCATCTGTCCAAGTCGGTTAAACAGTATACGGACAATTTTTGGTAAACCTAAAACCTTGGTTTTGTTGTAAAATCAAATGCAATGCGAAAATCAGCCAGTTAAAATCAAACAGCTATCTCTTTTTTGAAGGCAATTCTGTGGGTGGCTGGAGAGGTTAATGAACTAAACATGAACTTTTACCCACTGTCTTTGACCAGTGTACCGTGCAGTACTTGTGAGTACATTAGTGTATGTAGATGATGTACGCATGAGATGCACTTTGAAACTAAAAATAGTCAACTGTTTCCAGTACATTCGTGTGCCGAATTCTTGTCTTTCCAGTGTTGAGTTAGGCCGCATCGGGTGGTTGTGAAAAAGATACGTAGATTTTAGAAACTACGAACCGTTTTCATGCTGGTCCTTATGAGGCCGATCATGATCACTGATTACAATATGCTGGTGGTTTACTCTGCATACAATACGACCATGCAAACGTCAGGTTAGAGATAAAAATAGGAAGAGATATTTGTTATAACCCGTCCAATCGTGCGGAATCAGAACACGAGACTCGAGAGCGTACACTGGATTTTTCTGCCACTCAGTGGGTGACCAAAACGAATGTATCATGTTACCCATAAACATGATCAGTCCGACAAACAACCAATCGGAAAGCAGAAACCCATTGATCCAATTTAACCAGACCACCAATGGCTGGTAAGACAAATAAGCAGGCGTTAGGACAAAAGTACATCGACTATCTGCAACAACGGGAACGCGTCCGTAACATCTTTTTCAACAAAAGCGAGTTAACCATATGTCATAAGAATGTTTTCTGAGGTTAACACTTAAACGTCGGATTGGTTGACGAACACGATTAGATCTGCGAACGTACAAAATGTCTGAGATGACTGGGGGAGTTTGACATGTTGGCGTTAACGAGAATGTATCTAACAATATGTCAATGGATAGTTGATCGTTAGTCCGATGGCATTCCTGGCTATCATCGGCTCGTTGTCTCAAGTGATTAACGTGGCGTGTCCAGATGAGTTTTCCAACTCTGACTCGGTAGACAACATTATCCTTACAACTGACAATTAGACCTGGTAGTCAAACTTCTTCAGTGTGACGCATATTCCTGACATAGACTGCATCTCCTGGTCGGAAATATCTGGGGCTGCTCCATGGTGTCTGTTGAACTGCGTTTCCATTGGCCCATTTCTCTGTTGTATTGATCTTTAGGCGTATAGCATAAAGTGGAATTCTTAACTGTCGTCCTGGAAATGCTTCAGACGGTAACTGCTGTTTCGGTATCGCTGGGTTGGTTGTTGAACAGTAGGCCCTCAGGAGAACATCAATCATTTCCTCTACCTTACCTTCTCCTTCCAATTTTTGTAAGGCCCTCTTAAACGTATCTACGAATCTCTCTACTTGGCCATTAGACTGTGGGTGATAAACTGGAGTGAATATGTGATGAACGCCGTTGCTGACACATTGTGCTCGGAATTCCAGTGAACTGAACTGTGGTCCGTTGTCCGTCACTAGCACTTCCGGAACACAAAATTGAGTGAATAATCGTTGAAAACGAGAAATAGTTGTTGACGTTGTAGCGACTCGCATGGGAAAAATTTCTGACCACTTTGAGTGTGCATCGATTGCTAATAAATAGAAGAGTTCGTTCAATGGGTCCGCAAAATCAAGGTGAACCCGGGACCAGGGTTTGTCAGCCTTGGACCATGAGTATAGTTCAGATTTAACGGGCATTTTTGCCGCCATTGCGCAATTTCTACAAGATCAAAGCAAATTTTCGATTTGCCCGTCGACTCCTGACCAATAAATATAACCGCGAGCCATCGACTTCATGCGGCTAATACCCGGATGGCCCGAATGTAACTGCCTTATTACGCGCTGCTGTAAAACT
>LUCH01004855.1:10970-23787 GCA_013368495.1 Paragonimus heterotremus
AGAGAAACGGTCAATAGAGGTTATGGACAGCGTGTGTGTTATCAGTTACACAATCACTGTTCCAATTCGTCGGCTTGACTGATTGTGGGCTAGGGTAGATTAAGTGTCCGCACGAACTCCCTCTGAGCACAGAGGTCAGGGTTGCGTAATCGGATGCTAATGGCCTCGGCAACGGTCAACATTCGGCATCTCACTATCTTTGATCGATTCTTTGGCACTCGGTAAACAATCTGAAAAGCGTCTTTGTTACTGACAGAATGATTAAAGTCAGTCAAATGAGCAACGTACTACAAGGCGATTGTCTGACAGAATGCGTGAACATCATCCTGCTTGGCTGAATAGTGGTATGGTTATGACGGTTACAAGTGCAATCGTTGCTCATTTGACTGGCTCTAATCATTCTGTCAGTAACAAAGACGCTTTTCAGATTGTTTACCGAGTGCCAAGGAATCGATCAAATATGGTGAGATTCCGAATGTTGACCGTTGCCGAGGCCATTAGTATCCGATTACGCAACCCTGACCTCTGTGCTCAGAGGGCGTTCTTGCGGACACTTAATCTACCCTAGCCCACAATCAGTCAAGCCGACGAATTGGAACAGTGATTGCGTAACTGATAACACATGCTGTCCATAACGTCTATTGACCGTTTCTCTTACTCATTCCAGTTACTGTTTTCTTATTTATTGTGTTGTAATTAGCCTGATGATCAAACACAGAAAACAAGTCTTGTTTGCTACTTTGTCGTTCTCATTGCTCATTTTACCGTTCATTTGGTACCATTCATACAATGATGAAACACGCAGTGTACACTTCCGGCTAAGTTGGTATTGCTTGATAACAATCCTGATAACGAGTATACAAATGTTACTACCTATTTTATGCTTCCGTAACTTCTGTTATAGCGGTGCGTTACAACTTTGTAATATTTTTCGCAGTGAGACATTGACCAGCGGTCTATGAACTTGCCTGTCCACTACTCGATACATGCATTTTGATTACAGTTGGAAAATCTGCCAAATCTGTTTCATTTTACCACAGTTGGAGTGATTCCGGGTACAAAAGTGATATACACGAGATTCGCAATGACCCCAAACAATTGATGGCTCATACAACACGCAGTGTACGCAGCACATGGGGCAGAACGTACGGTCTAGCTTATATTTTTAGTGGCCGGTTGGTACATTTCTGCTGATGTCAACAATAGCTTTACGTGTAACATATTACTGACGTTACGTCAACAAACTAAACTTTTAGCAAACTGCCAATTTCCAATGCGTGTAAAATATTGGGACTGTCTCGTCTGACACTGATGACATTTTACAATCAACGTGTAAAACACTCTTCAGTGTGACCTATTTCAAGTAACACCTCGCATTTTTGTTTACAGCGGGTGAGGATGGCAATTCAACAAAATTCGCGGAAACATCTGTCAACATATTCTGCCAAGGAACGGTAGAACCACGGTGTGAACTAAATCCACATTCCGTCTGCAAACGCGCCTGCCAGATGTGGGGTGCTCGCTTGGTTTGATATCCGGCCGATTAGGTGCACGTAGTTGTCACGGCTGTTTACAGTTCCACTAAAACGACTTATGAACGATAAACGGATTAAAGAGGAAAGTCCAGTAGTACTAGTTTCTTCGGTTCGAAAGTTGTTGTTTCATGAGTAGAAGATCCTTCCGGCATTCACTGTTACTCTGAAAGCTATCGGATGCCGTACGCTAGTTAGTGGGCCAATGGAAAGAGCCATGCAGGCGATAAAATTTTAATTGATCAGGCATGGCAAAATGACGCAGTTTCAGAGGTAGCCAGACTGGGGCCGACTGCAATGATCGCTTTTCAGATGCAGCATTGCAATGAGACACGTACTACGAAGACGAATAAAGATATCCTGTGCTAAGTGTTCATTGATGACGCGTGTTATCGGGAATGGTACTATCTCATATGGAATGCTAGTAAGATTGATTTGCTGGTAGCCAGCAGGTGAGTACTGATCGTTAGCTTTGAAATTACCGTTATCATGACTTCTTTCTGCTATGAAGTGGAGCACCAGTCCAGAGTGTGTCTATTAAGTCATAGAGATATTCTGCAATGTACCATCCGCCTCTTCATTAAGGAGTTTTGAACACCGACAACCTGAATCCACGAGGGTCACTAGCTTGTAAAATACTTAGAATAAAACACAAATTTGCACATAACACTATACGCAAGATGCAACAGAGTGCATTCCCGATTTTCCCCTATTATGTTGCCATATTTATTCTAATATCCAATACGTGCTTTCGCCTGACTGTTGACGAATGTTATAGTGTAGTTTTTATTGTAATCACAGAAGTACATTTCAGCTACTCATTTTCACTGCAGTTGCACGTGAAAGCCGTGTGAGGTTAATTTCAACTATTGATAAATGATGCCGCAGGACTTAGAGGTAAGTCTGTTTACTCAACATGGTGACTGTCTTGTATCCTGGGGAAGATTCAGGCAAGCAAACTGTGAAGTCTGCCCGTCAGGATTATCAAATTCAAAGCAATTAAGTGTGGAAGTGAGACATGGCAGTTAAAACAGTCAATCGCAGAGGGGAAACATGAGATCAGGTTAACCATAACCTTCCAAGAAACGAAATCGTAGGCAGTGTAGTGACATATAATTGGGTAAGCCATGTAGAAGAATATTGATTATTCCAGCACTTCGTGTCACATTTCAGCAAAATAACGGGACAACTTCAGGGCCCATAACGATTGGACCAGGTGCGACATTAGTGATCAGGAGAGTGAACACCGAGCGAAAGCGGCTTGACGGCGAGAAACAACGGGGTGAATTCAATAACTAATCTTTTAGCAAAAATTACAGCTCCAGGCAAAAATACAGCCGGTGTTCAAATGAAAACAGCGCTGTGGTTCGAACAACCATTCTGTTTTGTACCAGCGTGTAGGCGGTCATATAAGGATGTTGAGAGGTGGGCAATGAATACCTTGTTTTTGTACACGACTGTTGTCTGCGGTGCTGCCATGACCTGAACACAGCGCAGCGAAGCTGTAGTGGCCAAGCCCATTTCTGGATTGAGTCGAAGGAGGCAGGTTTTCGGGAGCCGATGTAACTGCAGTATGCAGTGGACTGGAAGGCAATGCACACATTCAGCTAACATTCGAAACTTTGGTGACTGAACATAAAAATTGTTTATGCCTATAGTAAACAGACAGAAGGCCCAGCCCCTTATCACGAAGTGTTTGTTTCACTGATCTCAAAGTTAGCCGGATGGAAGGTGATGGGAGAATCAAAGAAAATGCTGAAGGAAAGAATAACTCAACTGGAGAGCGACTCATCTTCTTTGCTTGTATCACCGACTAGAATGTCGAGCGAAATCTATGGAGTTAGTAACCCCCTAATGGATGAACAAAGTGAGGAGCAAATATTTGCCCTCGTCTACACGAGATCACCACAACCGACGATGTCACAAGAAGACTGAGCGAAGAAGCCTGTTTGTGGAATTTCCAATTTCGCAGAATGCCGTGCAGGTTTTAGGTAACTGTAACTATCCCTGGTTACTGTACTATAAAACACCACAGATTTTGTTGGCATAATGATTACATTTTCTCGTACGTTTTGTAAACGCAAAAGCTGTCTGGTTTCCCGCTCAGGATGGCTAACAAAAAATATTGGATTAGGTTCCTGGTTATTAAAGTAGCTACATAAGGTTAGTAACAATAATTGGATTAACAACCAATACCAAATTTCAAGTCGGTGAAAATGCCAATAAGGTGAATATCCAATATCCTATATCATAAGAAACTTGGAACATTTTGTTCCAATTACCCTCACCAGCGATTCTGTGAAGATCGCCACTTAACCATTTTTCCCATTACTGTTGCTTTATTACATTTTTGACAATAAGCTGCCCAAATGCTATAGAGAAATGATTGCCTGCTCCGCTTAGTTCCGGTTTTAATACTACTGTATGAAAACTAGTTCTGTTGTGCAACTAATTTAATGACTACACTTCTATTTCTGAAACCATCACAGTTGGCGTTGTGGACTTCTATTACTTTTTACTTCACATTCCTCCCGAATTGAGATTCTCATTATTCATGACTAGACGAGAGAGTCCGAAAACTATCCAGAACGCTTCGAAATATGGTATCTCACAGACAAACAGCTGAGGACAGAAACGAAAGCCGCTCGCCTCCTTACCGTCATTTGGGAAAATGCCTACAGCTTAGTGAATATTCACCCTTTCCTGATTCACCAATTTCTCTTTCCTGCAAATTCTTGAAGGAAATACTGCCTTCATATGTCGAACGTGTAAATATTGTTGCCGTTGAACTAACCAAACTTCATACGCTCGTACGAAAAGAAGACAGTTCATTCTTGAAATCCAGACTCAAGCAGCTCAGTGTAATTTCAAAGACTAAGTACAAACCCCATTGCGTGACCGTTACGTCAATGAAATAAACATGCGTGATCTGGAACATAAGCTTTTACTGCTTACTACTTCGATCGGAAGATTATATAGAACAACCTGAGATGACCAGAACGTCAACAAAGGCGGAGGTCTTGAAGAGTGAATATTTGAAATGCAGTTGATAATAAGCACCCTGTACCTGGTTCAAATGCTGACCGACAGTGGATCAACTGTAAGTCATGTGGTAGCAAACATTATCGCTTGACTTGTTGATTTCGAAACGTTAAGTGTCATAACTGTAGCAAAATTGGCCATATTCAATCCGTTTGCTACAGGCCAAAATCATATGTTATGCATTCCAGTTTTGACGATGATAACTGGAGTTCCAACTTTCAATCTATTGCTCTTCCTACTAATTCTGTTGATTCAACCAGTCTCATTAAACGATTCTATCCAGCTAATAATTGTATTGAATATTCATTCATTGCGGATACTGGTAGTGTTGAATCATTTGTCCCTGTTGGGTTTGTGGAGTAACTGCAAATCGTAATTGTAAAACCTTCGGAAGTTTTGTGGAAGATATCACTGGACATGCTTTGACAATTCTTGGTTATTTCCAGTCACACTTTCTGATGTTCATTCCGGTGTTAACGATTGCCATATTTTGGCTATGGATCGTGAGGCATCGATCGTTGGCTTAATTAATATCAAAACAACCCTCTCATATTATCGCACCAATGTTCGGGGTGATTTTTAAAGCAAATGAGGAAATTTTTTAAAACACTCCCGGAAGTCCACTCTCTCATAATATTCGACTTTTTCTCCCTGTCAACGTTACGACACTGTGTGTACTTTATATTCTGCAATGGTATCCCTCATCATTGTGAGAGTGGGTGTATAAAGTTGTTTAAAGCAAGGAAAATAACCATCTATCAATCATGTATTATTTCAATATGAAATTTCCTTCTCGCACAGTTAAGCAGACAAATGTTTGTTAAGGTACCCTTTTAAAGGAAACGAAGCGTTTCCTACGATATTTCACATATCTCTTTGTGTTCAATACAAGCGTTTGGTTGCTAGGAGTCGTGAAATGTAATGTAATCAGCAAACGTGAAGGACAGTATCGTCATCCTCGTGGGAATTTACGTGGATTCCAAACCGGTTGATGGCAATAACTGTTCGTCAGCTTTCGAACCGTTATAGTTGTCAAAGTATGCTATGCAAACAAGTTTTTAGTGCCAAATTTGATGAGTGATTATATATGGTGAAAAATCTTCACTCGTGATAAAGTAACATTTTTATAGAAAGGTGCGGAACTCTCTACGGAGAAGTAGAGGTTTCCCGTTTCGTGATTTTCAGAACTTGTGGCCGGAAAGTGATGTGACCAATTTTATTGGCACAACAATCTGGTGCATGGAGTTTTCTTGCATTATATAGTGTTTGTAAAAACTAACCACAATTGACTTGAAAAGGCTCCGCCTATCGGCACACTCAAGTTTAAAAAAAAACCCGACCGCAAAAATGAGATTTTTCTGTATGCGTCGAAATAATCGAAGGCAGCTTTGCCATTTGTCGCTTCAAACCAACTAGTAAACGTCGGAGGCCACTCTGACATATTCAGAAACATCCGATCACATTGGCACTAAGGTGTGCTAATACAAATAACAGCAAGAAACTACGACTCCATAATTTAAAGAACTAGCCCAAATTCTAATTGCAACCACGTGTGTTTTGTGCGAAAAGATAAAGAAGGTACGAAAATTCGCGCGGTATCATTGAACGCAAGATATTCTAGTAATAACTATAATGAAGCTGGATTCTCACATTGTTGATAATTTTAATATAAGAGTGGCGGATGCTCCTGATCACACTAATCACGGCCTGATAGAATTTCGGAATATATTCGAAACTAGATTGCGTAATATTCGAATTGTGTGCTCATGGGTCAAACTGAAAGCATAACATATTCATATGTGCATATATTCACAGAGATGAAATACACTCATCGAATACTGTTGGATTGACTGCCAGTAAGCAATCATTGATTGGAGAGTGAAGTGGCCAATGACTGTGCTGACTATGAAGGTCACTTCAAACAGTAAGGTGTTAGGCCATTTCGAAGGTGAATAAAACGGTATTTTCGGGGAATTGGGTTCTTCCCCAATAAAATTGCAACGGCACCGTTCCAGTTTGCACTCGTACAAAACTGTAAGCATATTAGTGAAACCTTCCGCGGACAGCGGAAGCTCAATTACATTCATTGCACCCAGAAATTGATTTGTTTACTATCAATTATTAATCTAATTCACGGAATTATTTTCTCCCAAAAGATATCCTTCAATTTTCATGGATGGATAAATTATCGATGTGGTAAACTTACTCACCGATTTTTGACGTCAATTCAAGACACGATAAACAAACAAGGCAACGTTGCTTGCGCTATGTGCGATAGCACAGTCTTTTTCAACCATCCGATTCCCAACAACTCTTTCCAAATTGTTTCAAGACAACAATGAAAAGTTTTATTGTATCGCAGTTAAACACTTGTTCAAATGCTAATACACAAATCTGATGTCTTCCATTAGTTAGTTTTAAACATATAAGCAACGTCTACGGCGATCTTAACTTTCCGAAAAGCTTCTCATACGGGTGTACCGCATACTTGTTGAGTAACTAAGCACACTTGATTAACCATTGGTAGACGAGGTTACTTCACAACGTATAGGACGTTCAAAATGGGTCCGCATCCATGACACAATGTCCAGTTCACATTAATCCATACGATTCCCTATTGAGGCGTACAGAAGCCCATAATTTAGAATGTAACAAAGGAACTACTGAGATTATATATATATAAATATATATATATATATATCAGTCGCATGATCTCTTTCAGGACATTTGGGAACAAAAAGGTGCCTCATAACTTATATTCGCTCTGGAACCATTTAATGTATAAGTGCGGTGGGGTAGAAAAGAAACTAACAACAATCGGGTCACCTTCAAAACGTTGGTAAGTGTGCTGACTGTGATTGCCAGTAAACGGCAGTAAACTAGTGAGATGTTCTTCTGAGTACATAATCACACAGGTGAGGAATTATCCCTGGAGGGATTTCGCTGATGAAGATTGAATATGATACAGTGATAATACTGCCTGATTGTATAGGGTCAGATTCCGAACCGCATCGATCAACGATAACGTGCAAATTGAACAATAGTTTTCTAATTTATTTTCAACTAACGAATTCATAAAACTGAAAAAAGACACTCGATCGAAACAAGAGCGATTCACACCAACCTAGTATGGATCTCAAGGACAAGACTGTCGTCTGTACTTTCAGCAGTTCACGT
Source organism: Paragonimus heterotremus (assembly GCA_013368495.1). Taxonomy (NCBI): domain Eukaryota; kingdom Metazoa; phylum Platyhelminthes; class Trematoda; order Plagiorchiida; family Troglotrematidae; genus Paragonimus; species Paragonimus heterotremus. Next base: position 18,722 of record LUCH01004855.1, read on the forward strand.
TGGCTTATTGTTTAAGCGATCAGAGTGCGTTTGCGAGCTGACGTAAAATTTCCCGAAAGGCTTTATATGTGGCCTCCTCTTAAAATCGCCAGACGTATCCCTTCGGTCGCCCCCTAGGAAAGTTCGAATAATTCGCTAGTATTTTACTGTGCGTTTCTATGGCCTTGCAGCACTGCTGTGTCTCATTCCAGCTGAACAGTTCTACAAGTTGATTTCCTATCTTGAACGCGTCACTGTTTCATTGCTGAAATTTCAGATACAAGTTTTCTGTTCAGTTTAAACTCACCCAAAATACGCTGACTTATCGTATAACATGAGATAACTTATTGCATGTTTCTGCCAGCCAAAATTGTTTGGAGGTAAACATCCCGTCAGCAGATTGATTTTGATTGACTGACTTCGTAAAAATTAACTGTACATGCAAGTGTGCAATGGTAAGCTCCAGTGAAATACTCTACATGCTATCTGCGGTTTTCGTGGTGTCAAGTTTATCACTTCCGATTTACACAACAAAACTGAGAAGCTCGCAGTTTTAACTCTTCTGGCTCGTAGCTCTCCTAATCATTGTTCCATTTTTAGTACTTCTGTTTTACCTCAGGATTTCGGTGGATCTTACATTGTCCAGCATGTGTTCCAGATGTACAACTTTACGACGGCATCAAAAGTTTTATTTCATTCTATCATTGTAGTCGACGTCTTGCACGTTTCCTCCGGTCAGTGATCAACAGCCACTGAAGAAACCATCTGATAGTTTTTCAAAACATACTTTATCCAATCATCTCCAAGTAATTCGCTTGACATTTCTTATTGGTGTTAACTTTCAATTTTTGGAATTGTGATTGGATGATTTTGACAAAGAAAGAAGTGACAGACAAAACATAAGGCTTGTCCGTGCAAGATATGCACACAATTATGAACGCTTGGACGATAATTTTATGCTTCTTGCTCGAGGTAGAAGGGAACCGAACACTGTTCGATCAAGAGAGAATTCTCTGTATTTTCAATGCAATCCGTGAAGAATATTTCAACTGTATTCCAACCAAAGTTGTATCATTCAGTCAGATGGTGAGCTCGATGGTATACTTAAAATTACCGCTATTGCAACAACAAACAATGAGTATTCGATGCAAAGTGATCTCTTTTTATATATGCCATAATGAATTCGTATAACCTCTTGCACATATGAACGGAATTTGAGTTTGAGAATGTCGCTTACATCTGGGGACTTTTGCGTTTCACTCTGAGCATGAACCCCAAGGTCGGTGTTGGTTAGCTTCGATTTCTATCACACCTGCATATATATTATGCGTATCATTACAGATAATTTGTTCGATTGCATTTCAAATAAATGGAAACATTTTTCGTTTCAGAAATGGAACTCAACCCTTGAATACTATTCGAACGTTTACTCAAGGCAAATGTGTATGGATGATCTTAATATACCCGAAGAGACCGACTTTATAGTAAGCAAAGAACTGAAATCTGTATTTACTGAATTAGTCACGTATGACCGGTGAGTTGTTTCTATGCGTTTAGTTAACTTCTTAATGATCACTGTTTCACTTAAATTTGAGACGTCACGTCCAGCAAAACGGCTGTGCTGCTAGACCAACGCTTTAATAGACGGATGAGACGTTTATCTGAATGAAATATTCGAAAAATATACAATATCTACTTTTCCCATAAACGAGTATCCTGTGTTTCTTGTGATGACCATCACCTGATCTTGAATACTGGAATCTGAGTTTGTTGACATCAAATTTACTACCACTAGAAGTGAAACTGTGTAAGGTTATGTTTACCCTCATCTCCAAATGCAAGCCAGCAGTCGTTGTTCTATTAATTTTGTAAACGCTATTTAGCAAACAGGCAGCTCCAAATACTAATCACCACGGCAACTGCATCGTGATATATATTACCGCAAGATTCAAAATTGTAGGTTCTTACACAATGTGTTCCGGTACTTTGGTTAACATGGCGAGCACATTGTGACCATAATGCTTATCAAACTGTGAACATCAATTTAGGCAAACTCACCTTAATATTATAACATACAAGCCGGACCCTTCTACTCTGACCGTCCGTTACTCTTACGGTTGAGACACCGGGGGATAGCGTTCTTCCGAAGCAGATGTTTTAACAACTTTCCTGTAAAAGAAAACAATGCAAACAGGTGTGGGCCAAAGGCCCAGTAAGTCACGCAAACGGCGTGCACAAAAGAAAACTGAAACAGCGTCAAAAACATAACAACACACCCTTCTACGCAATTCATGTTCAGTCCATACGGGCTTGCTTGTTTTGACTGCAAGTTACACCATATACCGATACATATTGGTATTCAATTGAGAGGAAATAACGAGACCATCTCTTTCAAAAATCCAGAAATTTGTCAGTGAAAATCAAAAATTAGCTAACTTCTGTAAGTAGTCAAAGATGCTGAGCGAACAGTGAGGCATTCAGAAAGATGAAACACTAAAATCGCGTTGGAATATAAATTATAACTTAGAAACATAGATATATATAGCGAACACTTCGCAGAAAATGCTATGTCTTGTCAGTAGTGTACATGTTCGTATTACCGATAAGCTTAGAAATTTACATTAATGAAAATGACTACACTCTTATTGAATGTTCCTAGTAGCGCACATAATATCAACCATGAACCTTTCCGAAATATACATGTATATCAATCAGTTTTTTCAACGGGCTGTGGAATACAAGAAAATATTACACGGACGCTGGTGAAACTCGTCTCAACAAACTCTTCTTCTACTTAGTAAGTCGAAGAGTATTATTTACAACGTAAACAAATAGATGTGCTTGAATACTTTACCTTCTCTCTGTACACCTCAATGAGTATAATGGTTTTGTAAACGCCAGCTATGTGAAATCAACATCGAACCTTCCATTCTGTGCACACAAACACATAATAAAAATATCTTAAACAGATGACATGAGGAAATCAAACATCAATACCAACAACAGATGTTCCTACCAAATAAATTTCAGTCGCATGAGAAACAAACTGTGAAGTGTTTTATATTGAGGAGGTGTTTTTAACGGCTGTACATTGATCCCAAAGTGGTTGGGTGCATATAACACTTGGAATAACTGTAACACCAATTTACTGGCGATTAATCATGGTTGAATTTATATAAGTGACATGCAACTGACGAGGTTTGTTCATTTTCGTTTTACCAAACAACAACGAAGACAACGGACCCCACAACTAAAGAAGTTGGTTGTGATTATTGTCCCTGCAATCAAACAACATACATAATATGTTTCTACGATCTAACGTGAGTTGTATGAATATATATTAAGTTCGAGACCAACAACATATCACTGTTCATTGATCGATACATAAATACGTTTACATGTGTTCTAAAATTCAGTAACGATTTCCCACAATTAATTCGTGTTATATCGAAAGCGTTAGCAAAATAGTTGTCGAAAAATTATTCTATGTCGTTGATCATAACGATAAATTGTTTATGTTAACATTTCGTATATTCTACTTGGCGTAATGTTTCTCCATAGTATACATGACAATGCCAAAACGATTCGTCTACTTTTGAGTAACACAACCAAACACATGACCCCAGCTCATTATTTCAAGATTGGCGGTTTCGAACTTGAAATCATTACTTAGAGTTACATGCCCTATTTCCGTAATGACTGACTCAAAGCTACGGCCTTGAGCTTATCCCTCTAAGCATGTTTAGAAGAAACATGTTCCACTGTAAATGCTGACCTGCTAATAGCACTGTTGTCCATAAACAAGAGAAGGTGAACATATTTGGAGTGATAAGCTTTTGAAGAGGTTTCACGTAGAATATTTAGTAACCAGTTAGTCGAATAAAACCGTTTAGGCATCGGCTTTTGCTTTAGGTGAGGCAGTTAACCAGAACCATCGATTTCAGACATTACAATCTACCCATCGGCTCACTCAGACAATATGTGAATTCGAATACTGGAAGCAAACGTTGTCTTCCCAAATGACGTACTGGTGGAATGAGTTAGTCTTTGTTTTATTAACGAACAAAATGTTTTGAAAGCCATTAAGGAAATATTGTTACTAACCATTTACAATTTAACGAAAAAATCTCGGAGTCGAACAACTTAGGACACAAGTGGATGGATTAATTCAACCTGATGAAGACCCTGTGTAATGACTATTGAATCAATTTTTGACCGATGTGGTTATATTCATGTGAAGAATTAGGCAGCAGCGCTGGTGGGGTTAGCTCTCCAAATTTCCAGAGATAATCGCCATATTTAATCCAGAACATTCAGCTAAAGTGACAGTTTTCCAAAGGCTTGTTGCTCTCGACAACTTTGGTTAAGTTGGACAGGTACATGCAATTGAAGGTATTCCTCCCGTAAGAGGGAATTTTCAACATATCTCTTGTTTGGGAATGGTCCAAGAGTACGTTGCCTGTTCTGTGTCGATTGCACTGATGTTCAATATTACCATTTAGACATCCTACAATGCACGAATTTTGTAAATGCCATGTGAAAATCCGAATGTCTCAACTGATACGTTTGTATTCGAATGATGCTCGAAGTTTAGTGCGTACATAAATTAGCAATAGACCGAACGACTGTGGATGTCTTTCAAATGATTTACTTGCCGAAATTTGGGCAATCGCATAACACATCTTGTGTTGATGACTGCCGGTTCTATTCTCAGTTAAAGACTAGATGCTTAAAATTAGTATGCAGCTAAGTCATGCAGTTATGTCAAACAGGAACCGCCCGGACATCTCAGGATTCCCCTACTTCTCACCATACAAATAGCGACACGCATTATCGTTTAAAGGTAATGGACGCAGCTACAGCTCTGGTCCTCAGTGTGAAGAAGAATCTGTCCCTCGATGAGTCTTCTTACACGCACCGTGTAAAACGCCATTCCGGCAAAGGTCTCATCATGACGAACACCATAATCTGAAACAGTTTGTTCCCTTGATGAACTTGAATAAAACAATGAAAAGACGCAATTCATGTGATGTTCTCCGGAGTAACATTTCGTACATTCTGATCACACATGGACATGTAACTAATTT
>LUCH01004855.1:24332-34337 GCA_013368495.1 Paragonimus heterotremus
TGTTAGGCGTATCCTCGTCATTGTTGACCAGCTGTCCCCTAGAAACGGGAGCTCCAAATACACCATACCATAATCGTTTCCACACATATACGTTTATTGTAACTAAGATTATGGGATGAACGATAAGTTGATAACACTTGCCATCACCATTTACTACACCCGTTCAGGCTGATCTGGTCAAATAAGGAGGTGCAATGTTCACAAACAGTTACTGGTAGCTGAGCCTAAAAGATATGTTTCGGTGCGAAATGCACTTCATGTTTGGAACAGTTTCTATATGAACAATAATGTATACTCTTTGGTTAATTACTAACGTAATTAAACCTTCATGACTGAATGCAACGCTGTGAGCTGAATATGCCTTAGTTGTGTATTTCTGTCTAGTGACCTCGCAGCAAGTACAGTTGCATCGGACACAGGAGGTCAGGTAATATTTGGCCTAATGCGTGAGGCTGTATATACGTGTGTACAAAGATGGTGAGTTTTCGAATGAAAAAAATGTGGACAGGATACAGTTAAATTACTCCATGCACAGAACAATGCACTATTTCACAAAGGTACATGCCTTCCTGATGAACCTAACACAGCAAGCAACAGACGCATCACATACAACTTCTAAACAGGCTGCCATAAATCAGGCGAGCCAATAAGACAAAGAATATGAACTAGACAGACATGAAGACAGAAAATGTTGAATAAAATATTTGCCCCACTTACTTCAATGCATGTTTGGTTAGATGTTCACTTTACACTTCGGTAATTCTTATCCACTCATTGAAATAAAACAGAATCGGTGTGTCGGGCCTAATTGGTAATTTTTGACAACGTATGTAATAGCACACGCATTCTCGGGTTTAAGTATTTCAAGTTCCCCCCGACTTCATAACAGCGCCACACCAGTTTATGAAGTTTCACGTTACCGATTCGTAGTTTTCACAATAAGATATTGGTCATTATTTTGCAAACATGCTTGACTAATTTAAGACCCTTGCTTGTTGATCGCTATCCAAAGTCTGTCTCACGCCTTGTCATAAACAACATCAACCTTTCATGTCGTGCTAAGTTGAGCGTCTGGATCATTCTTTCATAGCTGGAGTGGTTACGGAAATTATCGTTATGAAGTATGCAATAATTCCATCCGATTACCTCCACCTGTTGAATGTAACACCGGCTGCACGTGGAACAGGATGCACGGGGTTTGGGAATTTCTCACTTTTCGAAACCAGAACTCACTTTTTCTATTACTGTTAGCAAATTGTTTACACCAGACACATTTCTGATCTTACATGACTGTACCAACGTTTTACGTCAGGATTAATTCATAACGCATGTAAACTTTCTCTACGTCGTTGTGAACACAAAATTCCTTGTAACTCTGAACTTGATTGTGATCATCTGCATCGTATGAAAAATAAACGTGTTCAAAATATTATTTCTCTCAATAAACACTGCGCGTCATCTGGCGTGGGCAAATAGCATAGCACCACGTAAATCAAAAAGCCATCTCTCAAAATATTCTGCTCAAGATCAATGAAGCTGCAGCTTCAGCAAGACTGACACGTTCCGTGTGCGTATGATTTCATATGGTTTAGGTTTCCTGCTAAAATTTCCTTCCAACGAAACTGCACAGTTAACGGGCCTATTTGCATGTACATTGGTAACCTAAGGAAACAATGAACAATCGCTGGTTAAGGGAGAAGGGCAAAATATTATTGATTGGACCAGTTCAGTGGTTGGCGGAATATGAGTTAGAAATCCGAACAGCATTCACTTTCACCATGCTGGTGATCCAATAAGCATCGCTGATCACCAAGATGATGGAACAAATCAGACGGGTATCAAACTGAAAACAAATGACAGGCGTTCTTATTTGACAAATACTTTCGGTTTAGGCTATCTGAATAATTTCGCCTCCATATCTGGTCTGTAGATAAAAGTGGTAAATAATCACTCTGTAAGATTCAAGGTAATCTGGTCGTCAGTCACTTGACTATCTATCTACGGGTAACATTTCACTAAACTGTTCATTGAACACGTAAATTTATGCTGAATGGTTTCGACGCAACACGGCACAAAAACAAATTTCATGACTGAACATTGCGGTATCTAGAACGTGCAATAGGTACGTTAGCCACTGTGCGCAGACAGCGCGCACTTGCTTTGTCTTACGCCTTTGATGCAACAGCAGTTGAAGCTACACAGAACTGATGCTCACTCGCTCACAGCTCTTGTAAGATTTGAGTGACACAGTGAAGGTAGTACTGTGATTAAGTTCGCTTTCTGCACAAAAATTTGCCGTCTCTTAAGCATATTTCTCACATGTCACGCAGAGGAAAATTGCAGCGTTGTTTTCAAACCATCCAGAATGTCTCTGGAACGGGATATGTCAAGACTACTTGATGAACGGTGACTGTACGGTAAGAAACTGCACTTTCTAGAGTCATCCAATCCAACTGCAAGATGTGACCTTTTTGCGAATGATGTACAGCAAACGGGTCACCAGACTGGTTTGGTTCAGTTCCGTTTGTAGTCCGCGCTATGCCTGTCTTCTACGGTGTCTGGTGGATTGAACAGTGCGATGGTGGGTAGCTGTGATATATATTTGTGTATCTCTTACTGCTAGAACCACTAATGACCAAGTCGGTATCAGCTTTGTTTTCCACTGATCAGATGGGGTTGGGAAGTCGACAAGAACTCTCAGCACGAAGTCTTTCCTACGCTAATCGTAACACATAACAGCGGATAAATATCGGTATACCATAAAGATTACTGTTTTACCAGAACTTAAAGTTTGTTTCTTCCAAATCCCCAATCCAGTCAGTTCAAAACGTTCGTTGCTTCATTACCTTTTAATTGGCTATGTTGTTCTGATACCACGCCGTGCGGTAAGATACAGAAGTATGCCAGCTATCTTAGTGGAACTCTAACAAAACTCTATCCACGGTTTTCTCTAGAAATGATAGGCATACATGCCTGCTGACCGCAAAACACATGTTTCTAGGATCACCGTGTGTGTGTGATAGAGTCAAAATGCTTCAGTTCCCTCTTGGATGAGGATGACCAAATCATTCACTTTTCCTAAATGACTGTGTGCGTTTGTGAGCAGTCAGCTTTACACACATAACCAGAGTTTCAGCATTCCTTATCGGTTGCAGAAACCAAACCATTTACCCCCAGTAAAAAGCGAGGCGGTGGATGCACTACTTAAAAGACAACTTATCACGGTCAGACTTGAAAAAGTTTTCCTTCTTAAAAACAAAAACGATGTGGTTATCAGTCTGTATTTCTCCTCTCCAGCTACTTGCACAATTCATCTACTGATCACCTAATGATAGGTAGCCGTTTTCTCACCTTCTCACTTTGTCCATCATGAGTCAAGCCGTTTAGTCTGAGAGACCCTCATTGTCCAACCGAAAATGCTTATCCACACAATCACCGACTCGAAAGTTCACTTCAGCAAATTGGAATGTTCCAAGTAGATGTGCTTAGGTGTGGTCGATACACAGGCACGCATGACTTGGTTGAACCCGAACTGGAATATAGAGAACAACACAAGTGAACAGGAGAAGACACGGTCTGGATGAGCGCCATCAGCCTCAGCTTGTACACCAACCTAACACATTCACTAACCACCACTGAGATATCGTTAATTGTTAGAAGATGCTCCAGCCTTCACGGCTGACATTTTCACTAGGGACAATAGAAGTGATTTGACTGAAGTTAAAGAGGTGAAAAACCATGGATCAAACAAGCTCTGTGAACTTAACATGTCATATCTTCTGAACCTTATCCTCAGCTGCTGATGAAACCAACAGGTCCTCGTGTACACTAGAACCATTTAAAGGGAGTGGACAGTATGGGATGCATGTTTGGTTTTCATGTACTCACCGAGCCGACAGCTGTGTTCAACCGTCCGATCAAATTCAGTAATTAGAGTACCTTCCCTGCTAAGATATCCAGATTGGAAAACGTTCTTTCCTACATCTCATCTGAAAATGTTTCCAAACGCTTCACCTTTTCTATCAACATTCTGGTCTTCATTAGATTGAACCGCTTCGATTCTTATGTACAAAAAGGACTCGTTACTCAAAGAGAAAGGGACATACTCAACAGCTTTAAATCGAAACACAGGGAAACACTAGATTGTTCTCTGGTAATGTGCTTGGACAATAGATTCAGTGATGTTGAATATAAGGAGCAACTGCATTTAAACGGAAATGAACTTGCGCTCGATGGCTGCCAAAAATAGGGGGATTCAGTGCAGCGGATGAGATACAGGGGTTACAAGAGGAACTCTTGTAACAAATTCATCACCCTTGAAAAGAAAACTTTGCAGATAACACCGAAAATATGTAGGAAGCCCTCAATTACACTATTGCCGCTTCTTTGAGAATGGAAAGCGACAAGCTATATGTATATAGTCGAACAAAGATAAGCATAGTCTGGAGTATTGTCTCTGTCTAAGTTTACTGACTCCAGTGTCCCGTGCATCATGTTTGCTGTTAGCATAACACTTAAAGGATTTCAATGTGAGTTGTGCGCTGCTACGCTTTAGAATAGACCAGCAGGATTTCGAAAATACCCTCTCACCTATACACTGGTCTGGTTGATTGTTGATTTTGCTCACTCAAGACTGTCGCCAAACTTCACTTACTTGGTAGGTTTATTCGTGAGCGTAGGGTCTGTGGACTATTCGAGTCGTCTCATTATGCTCAAAGTATTCAGGACAAACCAGGGTTGTAAACATCTGTATCAGGTTATAAACACTAGACGTGTGCAGTTAAAAGCCATCCACTTGACTCATGAATAGGTTCAGAATATGAAAATACTGATAGCAATGAGAAGTGTTTGGATGATCTAACTGGGTGGTGATGGGTTTGCTTGTGTATGTGTGTAATTGTTATGTTACCACGTGAATCTCGTGATCGGCTTGTGATGAAGTACGGGTCAGATTAATGGGTGAACGTAATTTAGATAATTCGAGGTTGGTTGGCCAGGGATGTGTAGAGCCTGTCTTAATTTCATTTGGGCGCACAGGTGTAGGCTGTGGAGTATGGCTTCCATTGCCTCTGGAGATACGCCCTGAAAGTTTGAGATGTACGCGTGACACAGTATTTATGTTTGTAGGATTTACCGACCTTAATTTGGGACCAAAATGGTGATTCATATAATTCAGTAATAATCACTGCTTGCCATCCTGCTGAGATTTTTATGGTTGCCACTTCGTTTCCTACTACAGTGAAGATGAGCGCTCATATTATACTACTCTCACTGCTGTTATTCAGTAGTAGAACCAGAGCATACATTTTAACATCGTACAGGCAGCAGGAAAGACGCAGGAAGGAACATCATATTGCAACATCGCCTATAATAGTCCCTGCTACTTGGAGGAACTGAACATTGACATCTTTGGCAGCCGAGACGGTCTGGGGCCGAATACCGCGTGCAAATGAGTGGTTTTGTTTCTGGTCTTGTTTAGACGCTTAACCCATGTATTGCTTTGTCGAATGAACAAACCTTGTGCCATCCGCGTTCTTGGATCACAACACTACCACGTCAACTGTATCATGTATGATATACTCTTGTTGATCTAACAGTTGCAATTTGATTGGTATTTTACTGCATGGTGTTGCTGACGTTTTGTGTAGGCACGGAAACTCATCTTACACGGCGGCCCTTGTAAACCAATCCTCCTTGTTATAGAGTCGTTGAGCAATGTGGTGTCAGACCAGGTATCCAAAATGGCGTGATTATCCACCGACGCCTCCGGACCAACCAGCGTTATCGGAACGGATGCTGTGCACATACTGTTCAGGCTGGATACAGCAACGCACAATGATGCATTTACTTTCTCGCACCGACTTAGTTTCGGCTTGTTCTCATTAACCCGTGCGTGATGACATCGACCACAACATTGAACATGTATTCTAAATGACTTTCCTACATGGTTTGCTTTCAGGCAAACAAAACAGCGCCCACTGTTCTCTAACTTTGGTCTGTGTTACCGCAGAGATCGTTTGATAGAGTAGCACATCCATTTATTTCGTCACTGGCCTTATGTACTTGGCACTTTAAGTTTATCCTCTGATAAATTATTCCTACTCCCACGTAACATCTAGAGTACCTAAATCTCTTCATACCCTCTAAGCGGCCATACTTACGAGCGCTGACCGGCAGACTATGTCTTTGAAGGAATGTTTCCTTCTGAAATCATTTTTGCTCTCCGCTACCTTTATTCATCTTCCTGTAAGTGGTGAGCCAATAGTTAAACTGCTTTAACTAAACTGATTGAATGATTTAAATCTTCCTTGTTATCTAGCTGTATCAACATCGCTTGACAGCCTTTCATCTGAATGGCCAGTCTACACCAAACATCAACATCGGCAGCGACCAACTTAGGACCTACTGAAACCTCCCTACTAACCATTCACATAATATCATGATGAAGGACATGTCGTTAGTGCAAACTTCACATAAACTGTAGGAATCATACCACTTGGACATGACCGCGTAACGCTTAATTGTCTCTCTTTCATTAGTGATATAACGGGCCTTTCCTTTGCCAGACGTTCTACTACGGCTTGACTGCTAGACGTAGGTCCTTGCTATGTGGCTTCACCCAGTCTACTTGCGCAGAGACAAGGAAAACACGATTGCTGACAAACACGCTGTATTGCCAAATACCAGTTCAACCGAATGAATAAAATGTCAGCAAATATATATCATGAAATAGTGGCCAAATATGGCCATTTACTTGTTGACTCACTGTCTGCTTGTTTAGGCCACTTCGCTACCAAATGCCCAAGTAAGGCCAATTCCATAGGCGTCATTTTCTCGGGCTGGGGTGACACGCACGCTCACTTGCATGTATCCTCCTGTCGCGACACCCACGCTCACTTTCCCGTCTCCTGCTAGTTGGTCCGACGTGCCCCTCAGTGCTTTGTTGATGTCTTATTTCATCAGCCGTCACCAATGTTGATTTGGTGAACTTGTTTCCTAACACCTCCTCTTTCTCAATATGTGTCATAGGACTGACATCTTGGATTCATTTGTATGGTGTTCACGGGCATCCTTGTTCGTTTGGACCTTTTAAGAGGAAAACAGCATGTTGTTGTCTCGCCAATGATTGACAGCGGCACATTAGCCTTTTTCTCCAATTCGAAGGTGTCCAATAGAATGTCCCAATGTAATGATGTTGAGTCTGCTTTGATCGGAAGTAAGCCAGGGTTCCACCGTAACTGGTTGATATGTCTTCTCCAGGTGTCTCCCTTGACAGTGACTTCGTAGATCACTTTCCTATTGCGTTTTGAGATCACTACAGGGGTCCATTTATTTTGACCTCGGAAGTCTTGTGCAAGCACTGGATCGCCAATATTGAAACGCCGTATGCATTGTGCATAACCTGCCCTGTGTACTTCTTTGGCGGATGTGACTAGTGATGATTTGATATTGTCGAACCTTGTGCGAAGTTTCCGTCGGAACATACATTCAACTGGCGAGATTCTTCCTGGTGTATTGCAATTAGGCGTAGTGCGATAGGCAGTCAAGAAATATTGAATGACATCTACTGGAGTCTCCTCTCCCTCAGCTTTAAGTAATGCCCGCTTGAAGGTATCAACGAACCTTTCAGCTTGACCATTAGATTGTGGGTGATACCGAGGCAAGAATTTTTTGTTGAATGCCATGATGCTTGCAAAATGTTCGAAAAGTTGCGGATGTGACTTGTGATTCATCATCCTATACAATAGTATACAGAATGCCAAAGTAGCTGAATAACTTGTTGAGCTCTGGTGTTAGTGATATAGAGTTCGGGTTTGTCAGTGGGACAACTTCCGGCCACTTGGTGAATGAATCGACCAAGATCATGTAGTATTGACCATTAACTGGCCCCGCAAAATCAAGATGGAGACGTTGCCACGGTTTTTCTGCGTCTGGCCATGGTTGCAACGTGCATTTCGGGGGTGCTTTAGCTGCTAGTTGACATCCTTCGCATCTTTGACAGAACTGCTCAATTTCCGAATCCATCTGCGGTCAATATACATAACTGCGCGCGAGAGCTTTCATTCGGCTGATACCTGGATGGCCGGTATGAAACTGCTTCAGTACTTTGTCACGTAACACTTGTGGCACGACGACCCGGTCACCAAACATGAGGCAACCGTCGATAATGAATAGGGCGTCGCGCCTATGAAAAAACTGCCGGATATTGGAGTCCAGGTTGTGTTGGTTCCACCTCGTGCGTACATAGTGCATCACCTTCTGTAAGACTGCGTCGTGATTCGTTGAGTTCTTGATGGTCGTAGCAGTAACGGACAGGCTCTTATGTTGTCGAAAAGGACTTGACGAACCTCCGGTCCAGTTGTAACTGACGCAATGATGGAGTCGTCAGATTCTGTTTGCTTCGAGTTGATTAGGCGTGACAAGGTATCGGCTTTGCCAAATTCGAGCGTGTTCCGGTATTGAATATTGAAGTCGTAAGCGAGTAACATCGTCACCCAACGTTCCAGTCGATTTGCAATGTAAACCGGAATGCCTTTCTTTGAACCAAAAATAGTCAGCAAAGGTTTGCGATCTGTGAGAACAGTGAACCACCTACCACACAGCACTTTGTGGAACTTCTTGACTGCAAAAATGATGGAAAGTGCTTCCTTTTCAGTTTGACTATAGTTCTTCTCGGCTGGTGTCAATGATTTGGCAGCGTGCGCAATGGCTTTCTCTGATCCATCTAAAAAGACATGGGAAATTACCGCACCGATTCAAAAGTTTGATGCGTCAGACGTAACCTCTATTGGAAGAGACGGATTGAAGTGGGTCAGAAGCAAATCAGAAGTAATCATTGCTTTAACTTTCCCAGAGCTCCGTTGACATTCTATTGTCAATTCTGATTTTGAATTCTTTGTTAGAAGTCTGTTGAGCGGCCCTCTGAGTTGATGAAGAGTAGGAAGAAATGCTCCATAATAGCTGACGAGTCCGAGATAAGCACGAAGACTGGATACATCTTTCGGTAGAGGCGTCGTCATGATTGCTTCAACACTGGCTGGATCTGGATGGCGTCCATGTTTGTCAATAATGAACCCAGGATATTTGGCACTGTGCAACATAAAAATGTACTTCTCCTTCCTCAGCCGCAATCCATACTCCTTAATTCTTGACAACAACATGTCCAGTTTTTGTACCAGATCTGCAGCGTCATAGCCCATGATTATAATATCGTCCAAATAAGCGACACAATCGGGGAGGTCCGACGCATGGTGTCCATTATGTGTTGGAAGATTGCTGCTGCTATTTTGATGCCGAATGGTGGTCGTGTATAATGTCATTACTAATTGTCAGCAATTAGCTCGACTCCTCTTCCACGAGTATCTGTAGATATGCGTCAGCACGGTCAACTTTGGCAAAACACAGTCTCCCCTTGAGGTTCGTGAAAAGGTCATCTGGCAATGGTAGAGGATATTCGCAATTCTTTAACGCCGCGTTAAGGCCAGTTGAAAAGTCGGCACATATTGAAACTCTGAGGTTAGCTGTCTTGACAACCATAATAGGAGCGGCCCATTCTGAATAGTTCACTGACTGTATGATACCTTCTGCTTGCAACCGATCAAGTTCACCGTCCACAATCGGCAGTGCAGCATACGGAACTGGTCTTTTGGGTCTGAACACTGGTTTCCTTCCTGGATCTAATGTGAGAGTTGCCCTCGCTTTTGTACAAAGACCGAGGCCTGGTTCAAAAACAGACGCGTGCTGAATCTTGAGTTCCCTAATCTGACGCTGAATTCCTGGCGCCGAAAGCAGCGTTTCTGACCGACAATGTAGTTTCGTTTGATTACATATGCTGTTTACCGGCTGATTTAGTATTTTCAAGTTGTCCATCCAATCAAGGCCCAGTAGATCTAAACCTGGGTGATTTGTGACGAAGCAACAGGTTTCGATTCGACTGTCTTTAATCTAACGAACCGTGACTTATCAGTGAGTCGTTCCTATTCTTACAGATACATCTTCCGTTTA